>CM066035.1:267798410-268003063 GCA_033557465.1 Ichthyophis bannanicus
TGGCAGTGTATCACCAGAAGTAGATTTTTAGGCCTTTTCTTCTGAGGCAATGGAGGGTTAAGTGATTTTCCAAGGTCATAAGGAGCACTAGTGGAAATTGAACCCTTGAGCTTCTGGGTATGAGACAGTTGTTCTAACCACTAGGCTACTCCTCCAGATTATTATTAATAAGCTAGAAATTGCATGTTTGAGTTTATAAGAACTCGGGGATGAATATCATCTGTTCCTGGTGATTTGTTATTCTTTAGTTTGTCCATTTACTCTATAATATCGTCTAAATTTTACAGTGATTTGCTTTATTTAACTAGCTGTATCTACATACCGCCTTTCTCCGGGTCAAGGAGGTTTGGTTGCTGCGGGTCATATTATCAAAGAAGATATGGATACTGTATGACCTCAACATCTTCCTCAGTAATTATCAACATCTTTTAGTGTGGTGTAAACTAGAAAGCGTGCTCCCTACTCATTTCCTGCCTAATGGTTAGTGCAGCACGTTGAGAACCAAGGAAGCCTAGTTTGAAGCCCATTGCTGCTCCTTGTGATCTTAGATAAGTCACTTAACTTTTCATTGCCTCGGGTGCACACTTAAATTATAAGCTTTCCAAGAGGTAGGAAAAATACCTACTCTACTTGAATGTAACTTGCTTTGAGCTACTCCTATAAAAGGCATGAGCTAAATCCAAAAATGTCACCCCTCCACCAATTTGATCCATCTTATCACTTCAATATAATTTGCAGTAGTACCCAATATCACAGCGTCTTCCTTCCACCAGGCCTCTGAGAGGCCTGTTAAGTCTCCATCTTTATGCAGCATCATACATTCTAACTCTTATTTGTTAAACTTCTGGCATTGGCATATAGACTAAAATGCACTAAAGTTATTGTGTGAACTAGTGTGTGGTAACTGCTAGTCATGGCCATGGTAACCGTTTGCACATTAGTATGACCGTGCATGCTAATTCACACGCCAAGGGGCATATTTACTAAAGCATACTACCGGATAGCATAGGGTTAAGAACATCAGATTTACCATACTGGGTCAGACCAAGGTCCATCAAGCCCAGTAGCTTGTTTCCAACAGTGGCCAATCTAGGTCATACGTACCTAGCAGTATCCCCAAAAGACACAGGTTCCTCAATGCTTGTATTGAGTCAAGCAGTGATATCCTGGGTCCCTTTTAATAATGGTTTATGGACCTTTCCTCCAGGAACTTGTCCAAACCTTTTTTAAACCCAGCTACACTAGCAGTTTTACTACATCTTCTGGTAACAAATTCCAGAGTTTGATTACAAGTTGAGTGAAAAAATATTTTCTTTTATTAGTCTTAAATAGGTAACCCTGTAGCTTCATTGCATGTCCCCTAGTCTTTTTATATTGTGATGATGTAAACAATCAATCTAAGTTTACCCGTTCTACTCCATTCGTTAATTTATAGACCTCTATCATATCTCCACTCAGCCGTCTTTTTTCCAGGTTGAAGAGCCTCAACGTTCTTAGCCTCTCTTCATAGGAGTATCCTATAGGAGTATCCTTCCATCCCCTTTACCGTTTTGGTGGCTCTTCTCTGCATCTTTTCTAATAACACTATATCCTTTTTAAGATACGGCGATCAGAATTGCACACAATATTCAAGGTGCGGTCGTTCCATTGAACGATACAGAGGCATTATAATATCCTTTGTTTTATTTTCCATTCCTTTCCTTATGATACCTAGCATTTATTTGCTCTCTTTCCTGCCGCTGCACACTGGGCGGAGGGTTTCATCATGTTATCCATGATGATGCCTAAATCGTTTTCCTGCATAGTGGTTCCCAATGTGGAACCTTGCTTCGTGTAATTATAGTTTGGGTTGTTCTTTCCTAGGTGCAAAACTTTGCACTTGTCCACATTAAATTTCATTTGCCATTTGGATGCCCAGTCTTCCAATTTATCAAGATCCTCTTGCAATTTTCCACAATCCTCTTGGGTTTTAACAACTTTAAATAGTTTTGTGTCATCTGCAAATGTGATAACCTCACTCATTATTCCCTTTTCTAGGTAATTTATGAATCTGTCAAAAAGCAGTGAACCCAGCACAGATCCCTGGGGTACTCCACTATTCACCTTTTCCATTGGGAAAATTAGGCATTTAGCCCTACCCTCTGCTTTCTATCTTTTAACCAGTTCCTGATCCACAATAGTACACTGCCTCCTATCACATGACTTTTTAGTTTTGCCAAACGTTTCTGATGAGGGACCTTGTCAAAGGCTTTATAAAAGTCCAGATACACTATATCAACCGACTCACCTTTGTCTACCTGTTTATTCACACCTTCAGAAAACATAACAGATTAGTAAGACAAGATCTTCCTTGTGTAAAGCCATGTTGGCTGTCTCCCATTAAGCCATGATTATCTACATGATGAGTAATTTTGTTCTTTATAATGGTTTCTACCATTTTTCCCAGTACTGACATCAGGCTCACCGGTCTGTAGTTTCCTGGATCACCCATGGAAAACCTTTTAAAAATTGGCGTTAAATTGGCGATCCTCCAGTCTTCAGGTATTACAGATGATTTTAATGATAGTTCACAGATTATTAATAGCAGGTCTGCAATCTCATATTTCAGTTCTTTCAACACCCTTGGATGTATACCATCCAGTCCAGGTGATTTGCTACTTTTCAGTTTATCAAATAGTTGTAATATATCTTCCCGGTGTATCGATATGTTTTTCAATACCTCTGCAGTATCACCTTTAAATACCACTTCAGTCATAGGTAACATCCCTACATCTTCCTCAGTATAGACCGAAGCAAAGAATTCATTCAGTCTCTCCGCTATAGCCTTGTCCCCTCTTACTGCCCCTTTTACCCCTCTATCATCTAATGGTCCAACTGACTGTCTCACAGGTTTTTGTTACAAATGTACTTGAAAAAGTCTTTATTACGCGTTTTTGCTTCCACAGCAAGTTTCTTCTCGTATTCTTCCTTTGCCTGGCTTATCAATGCCTTGCATTTAACTTGCCAGTGCTTGTGCTGTTTCCAGTTTTTGTCATTTGGCTCTTTTTTCCATTTCCTGAAAGAATGCTTTTTTGGCAACAAGAGCCTTTCTGACCTCACCTTTAAACCATGCTGGCAGTTTTTTGGACTTCCTTCCACTTTTCTTAAAGCATGGAATACAGCTGGTCTGGGCTTCCAAGATAGTATTTTTCAACAACACCCAAGCTTGATGTAAGTCTTTAACCTTTGCAACTGCTCCTTTTAGTTTTTTCTTAACTATTTTCCTCATTTTATCATAGTCTCCCTTTCAAAAGTTAAAAGGTAGTATTGTGGATTTTCCTTACCATCCCTCCTCCATTAATTAAATCAAAGGCGATCATGCTATGATCACTATTGCCAAGTGGCCCCAACACCCTTATCTCTTGCACCAGATCTGGTGTTCCACTAACGACTAAGTCCAAAATAGCTTCTCCTCTGGTCGGTTCATAAACCAGCTGCTCCAAGAAGCAGTCATTTATTTATCTAGAAACTTTATCTCCCTAGCATGTCCTGCAGTGACACTGACACAGTCAATACTGGGGCAATTGAAATCACCCATTATTATTACCGTTCTGTAACTTTTGATAGTTTCCCTGATTTCTTTGAGCATTTCATCATCCATTTGTTCATTCTGGCCAGGCGGTCGATAGTACAACCCCATTGCCATCGCCTTGCCCTTTTTACATGGAATTTCAATCCATAGAGATTCTACAGAAAAGTTTGTTTTCTGCAAAACTTTAATCCTTTGTGACTCAATGCCCTCTCTGACATAGAGCGCAACCCTTCCACCAATTTGATCAGCTCTATCATTATGACATAGTTTGTACCCAGGTATCAGTGTCCCACTGGTTGTCCTCCTTCCACCACGTCTCTGAGATACCAATCATATCTAACTTCTCATTTAGTGCTATATATTTCAACTCTCCCATCTTATTTTTTAGACTTCTAGCATTTGCATTCAAGCATTTGAGACTGTATTTTATTCATATTAATCTGGTTATTGGTAGGCAGGGGCAATTTGGAATCTTTAAGCTCTGTGTGCTCTGTACTCAAGGGCATTTTGGCTACCTTTGTCTTTATTGGAACCTCTCTGATGTGCACTAACTTCATTTTTTTGGTAGTATCCTTCAAGGATACATTGTTCCGAAGCATGCGCTCTTGGGTGACTGTCGGCTTTCCCCTAATATCTAGTTTAAAAGCTGCTCTATCTCCTTTTTAAAGGTTAATGCCAGCAGCCTGGTTCCATCCCAGTTAAGGTGAAGCCCATCCCTTCGGAAGAGCCCCTCCTTTCCCCAGAATGTTCCCCAGTTCCTAACAAATCCAAAACCCTCATCCTTGCACCATTGTCTCCTCCACGCATTGAGACTCTGGAGCTCTGCCTGCCTTTCGGGTCCTGCGCGTGGAACAGGAAGCATTTCGGAGAACGCTACCCTGGAAGTTCCGGATTTCAACTTCCTACCTAAAAGCCTAAATTTAGCCTCCAGAACCTCCCTACCACATTTTCCTATGTCATTGATATCGACATGTACCAAGACAGCAGACTCCTCCCCAGCACTATCTAAGACCTTGTCTAGGTGGCGCATGAGGTCTGCTACCTTCGCACCAGGCAGGCATGTTACCAGGTGATCCTCACGTCCACCAGCCACCCAGCTATCTACATGCCTAATGATCGAATCGCCAACTATAACAGCTGTCCTAACCCTTCCCTTATGGGCACATGGCCCTGGAGAAACTTCCTCGGTGCGAGAGGGTTTACATTACCTGGAGGACAGGTCCTAGCTACAGGATCACTTCCTGCCACACCAGGGTGATGCTCACCAAATGCGTGGCAGTAAAAAATACTGTGAGTTGAAAAGGCAGCTGTGCTGAAAATCCCACGCTACCTGAATAGCGCGGGTTGGGGCAGACACTGTGTGGTTCTTTGGTGGAGCGTCCATATTGTGGGTAGCATAGGCATTTTTGGTACATGCTCTCCATCGATGTAACTCTTAGTGGAGGTACACTTATTGCCCACCTCAATGGATGGTGTTAATTGCACGTGAGCTGACTGCACCAAAGGTAATGAGAGCAGGGGCAGTATGATACCTGCGTTAGGTATGCGTTCTGATGCAGGCTCCATATCATTGTAGTTGGAGATTCAGTCATTAGGAATGTAGGTATGTCTGCGCCACCCTTGCTCTTGTTTTTGGTGCTGATCACGTGCTACCAGCGCAGATCTTAGTAAACATGCCCTTAACTGCATATCCTGGAATGGAGTGAGAAATAGTGGAGAATGGGTGTGGACTGCACGTTGCAGTTAACATATTGCAACCAATGCAGATACTTTGGATGCACTTATCTAAACAGGAGACAGTAGGTGCATCTGTGCTGTCACTGAACTTACCGCACAGTAAAGAATTTTGCTGTATGGAATTTGCATGGGCAGATGTTGGGAATACCCCCAATAATTACCATGCAGGCTTTCTAGTTACTGTATAGTAACAGCAATCCTTACTACATTTCAATAAATGTGTGGGGTTTTTTATTTGCATTCTCAACCCACCTAGCAGTTGATGGGGCTGATTTAAAAATATTTGTTTGTTCTTTATTCAGATCCACCTGGGCTACATTAACCTTTTCTACATAACCTCTTTAGTGGTATATTTTAATTTTGGCATTTTGACAGTATCTTGTGATGATGCATTACTTCGGACCATGTATTAATGAGTGACTTCAGCTTTCTCCCAAATTCTAGTTTAAATCTTGCTCCATCTCCTTTATGCATATTAGTATATACCTGCAGCCTGATTCTGCCTTGATTAAGGAAAGGCCCATCCTTTCAGAATAGGCTTCTCCTTCCACAAAACATTGCTCAATTCCTAACACATCTAAATCCTTTCTCCTTGCACCATCGTCTCATCCATGCATTGAGACTCTGGATCTCTGTCTACCTCTGAGGTCATGGATGTAAAAGGGGGAGAATTTCTGAAAATACAACCCTGGAGATTCTGGATTTCTGCTATCTAAAAGCTTAAATTTGGCTTCTAGAACCTTCCTCTCATACCTTCCCATGTTGTTGGTACCCATACGTACCATGATGTATGGCTCCTCCCCAGCAGTGTCTAAAATTCTCTTCAGTAGTTGATGTGTGAGGCACTACCTATGCACCAGATAGGCAAGTTACTAAACAATATTCATGCTCACCAATCACCCAGTAATCTACATTCCTAATAACTGAATCTCCAACTACAATGATATGGAGCCTGCATCAGAAAGCATATAACAAAATACTTGGAAACCTAAATATGTATACCCTAGAGGGGAGGAGGGAAAGAGCAATATGATACAAATATTTAAACGTTTAATAGATATTAATGAACAAACACACCTCTTTCAATGATGGGGGAAGCTGTAGGACTAAAGGACAAATGTAGCTGCTAGAATGTAAATTTTTAAAGCAACATCATAAAATACTTTTTCACAGAAAAGGTGGTAGATGCCTGGAATACCCTCCTGAAGGAAGTGGTGGGAGCAAAAATAGTGACGGAATTCAAAAAGGCATGAGACAGACTAGAGGATCACTATATAGCAAGAGGACAGAATCAAAGCAAACACAAATAGCTTTATAAATAGAGAAGGGTAACCTGCCTGGAGCGGCAGGTACAACCTTAAGCAAAGGCATAGAGGAGAGTAACCTGCACAGATCTGCAAGTGCAACTCTACAGCTCTAGCCACCTTACGGAGTAGACTAGATGAATCATATCTGCCGCCATATACAATGTTACTATGTTACTATAATGGCTGTTCTAACAATGCTCACCTGAAGACACATTCCCAACAACAAGAGATGAAACTGCATCACCTGGAGGACAGGTCATATCTATAGGATCAATTTCCATCAAACCAAGATGAATTTTCTATCCAGGTGACCTTTCTTCTCTAACAAAGCACAGATGCTTCTGGAATGAATGTGGAACTGCTCTGCTTTATTACTGGAGGTCTTCTTTATGTACAGTATCTCTGTGCCTCAGCAACTCCAAATCTGCCACTCTACCCTTCAGAGAACAGAGCTGGGAACTCTGCATGAAGTGCACATGTATAACTTCTCACCAAATGGGAGATAATCATGCGTGTGGTGCTCAGTGAATAGGAATGGATAGGCCCTCCCCACAGTCCCTATTCTACTGCTGCAGTTTAGTATTGCTTACTCACAGAAGCTCTGAAGTCACTAGTAAGAAGGAGTGTTTTTTTATTCCCTTACTGTATCTACATTGGTCTTTCTTGGATTTAATCAAAATGTGACAGCTCTATTATACAAAGTAGGCACAAACTATTAAATCACATTTCAGCTGGTCTGGCTATGCATGTGTAGAACTACTGAGACTTCCTCTGGTTTCCTTGGTTATAAGTTTCTGTTCTGTTTTTTAAAATTTGCCTCCTCTTTTGGAGTCATTTGAATTTTATTTTGTGAGTGTTATCACTTCATTCTACAGTTGGTTTTAATGAATGCTTGCCTAAGAAAGGAATCTGCTTAACTAAAGTTGATCCCATATAGCTGACATGTTAGTTACTCTTCAATGCATAGGATCAGGGCTTAATTTGTAGACAAAAAGGAAGATAAACCGTGGTTCTCTGCTCTGCTCCAGACTCACCCCATCCCTTCTCCTTCTCTGCAGGATGCCTGTAAGTAGGGTAGCCAACTGGTTCCAGATTTTAGGGACACTTTGATCCGGTCCTGGTTTTACCTGGACCTGCTATCTAGATTTCCTTAGAGAAATCGGCAAAGTAAAACCAGGACTGGATCTTGAAAGAGGGGCTCAAGCAGAACATTCTGCTACTCTGGACTCTGAAAAGAAGAGCTGGATCTGCATTCCAGTCTATTCCTCCAGAAATTAAGCCCAGCATTGGTGTCGGTTTAAAACTTTATTTTTCCAGGTACAGTTTACATCTTACTATAGTAATAAGATGCAATCTGATATATATTTATCATGACTATTGTACATTTTCAATACCAAAGTTACAATATAACTTGTGGGCGTGCATTCAAAAGTGGGGCAGAAAAGTGCAAGTAAGTTTGCTTGTACTATTTCAAGCGAGTGTGGTTTCCTGTAATGTGCAGAGGACAAAAGAATACCCCACAAAAAAAATTGTGCAAGCAAAAAAACAATGCAAGGTTTTATCCTAATTCTTAAATGATGTGTTTGGGCAACACTTTCTGCACAAGCTTTTGCTTGCACAAGTTATTTCTTTGCCCTTTCTGAAGTTGCAATAAATTAAAAACGTCAAGAAAAGATAGCTATATAAAAACAATGGAGGTAATATAAATGACTTGAGCAATATTTTACAAGCTTATATAGGAATATATAAAATTACCAAGCCTTATTGCATTGCATTGCATTGCATACACACACATAAGCAGGTGCTAAGAAAACATAGCACCTATTTTTATGCAATGTGGAAGGTAATCTTATAACTTGGTGCTTAGCTTAAGGCAGTCAAACTGCACCTATTTTATAAAGACAAGTAGGCACCTGCTTGTCTTTATAAAATGCCAGCATAAGTGGCAGAAATTGCAGCTTAAGTTAAGGCATGGATATTGATACCTGCTTTGTAGCAGATATAAATTAAAGTGTATAACATTTGCAAGTACATGTATAAATTAAGGTATTTTATAATCAACATGCGTACTTGCTAACTCCATCCAAGCTCTGCCCAGACTGCTCCCTCAGCTAGACTTACTGGCAAGATACACACCTTTATGTCAAAGTGCATACTTTATGTTGGTTGATATTTTATAAGAGGCTGCAAACTGACACATATGTGCAATAATGACTTTATAAAAGTACCTCCTATATGTGTAAGCATGCATGAGGATGGAGATGGGTGGAATGAGGCAGGATCAGCATTTATGCATAAGTGCTGCTTATCAGTTAGAGATGTGCATTTACTGTAAAACTAATAATTAAATGTGATGCATGAAGGAATTTTAGGTTTGTTTACCTTTAAATGAACCAAATGATCAAAGGCTGGAATGTGCAGAATGCTCATGCCATTTGTTTTTGGCAATATTGCAGGCTATGAGGTCAAAACAGTGGAGCCACTTTGGGAGGGAGAGAAAGAAGAAGTAGGAGTCACTTTACCAATAATGATGGATCTTTTTGACAAGCATCCAAACAAGCCTATCCTTGCCTCATTTCTCCCAAATTCCATGACTGATGATGATGTCAGCATCTCATTCAGAAACTGAAAACAAATGCCAGCAATCCAGCACTATTTTCTGTTGAGAAATCATTGAAAGATTAACACGGTGCTCTGAGAGAGAGAGAGGCAGCATTGATTCAGTATCAGTGACAGAAAAATGTGAGCTTTAAAATCTCTCAGGTTTTCTGACTCCAAAGTTAGAGAGACAACACAGAAGTCAGGGAGGAAAGTAACCCAAAGAGAGCACAGATAGGCAGAGGTAGGCAGACAATCATTTACTACTAGTAGTACAACTTATCATTCTAAAGTGCTCCCAGGCATATGCAGCACTATACAGATATAAGGCAATCCATGCTCCATAAAGCTTATAATCTAGACATGAAATTGGTGGTAGAGGCAGAGGAGGGAAGTTAGTTAATGCTCTAGAGAGACCTAAGGCCAGCAGCATCACTGGTGGAGAAGAATGGAGAAGATATAGGGGTATGTTTACTAAACCGCGCACACGTGCGCGGCACACAGTAGCGTACGCTAATGATGCACTTAAGTGCTCTTAAGTGCCCCGCACACGTGCGCGTCACACTAACGACCCCCGCACACGTGCCCCTCACACTGACCGGCCCGCGCAAGTGTGCGGTGCGCTGATGTGCGATAGAGGCGTGGAAAGGCATTTTGAGGGTGGAGGAAGGCTCCCGAGGGGCGGGGGGACGGGGTCAATGGGTGGAGAGTGGGAGGGGAGAGGCCCCACGCACAGGAGTGGGGCTGAATTTCGGCAAAAAAATACCGCGAGTGAAACCCTCGCGTTAGAGCCGATTTAAAGGGAAGAGAAACCATTTCCGTCAGCAATGTACAACAAAACCGGGGAAACCTGCAAAACGTGAGCAGTGTGATACATGTGCATAGAACAAAATAGCAAATATAAATTGAAAATGACCACAACAAATTCCAAAGAAACTATAACCCAGTTGGGCAACAGTGATATTAATGGGCAACCATAAAAAACACTCCCAGGAAAGCTCCAAAAAAAAGAAATGATTTTTGGAAGGGTCTACGCTCCGTAGACTCTTTCAAACATCACTGCATTTTATTGGAGCTTTCGTGGGAGTGTTTTTTATGGTTGCCCATTAATATCACTGTTGCCCAGCTTAGTTTTGGTTTTCTTCCCCTTTTTTGGAGGTAATTTTTGAAGTTTATTTGCACCTTTGTCCCCATACAAGGTAAACGAGCCCACAGTAAAATTGTGCAGAGCAGGGTGTCTGACTCGTGCGGCCAGGTTTCCTATCTCCAGAGACTGCACTGTCTCTGTGGCCACAGTGTGGTGCAGCAGACACAGCCAGTGCCTGTAGGACCAGAGGGTCACAGGTTCAAATCCCAGCTGGGGCTCCTGCCAACCCAGTTTCCATAGTTTTACCCACCACTAAACAGTGATAGTAAAGACACTCCTTTATTGCTGAGAACATAAGCATGGTTCAAACACCCATATTTTACCCTACACCGCACACAAACCATAACAATGGGCATTACCTACAGCCGAGTCCCCCAAATTCAGTCCTGGAGTGCCACAACTCAATCAGGTCATATGCTTTTTCCCAGATAATGACATGTCTGCATGTTGGCGGAGGATACAGGTGGTGGAGGGGGCAGTGGCTGCAAGCCACAGCAGACAGTGGCTTAGGCGTGTGCAGGCTGGCACCGTCCACCGCAACAGACAGGCTCTGTTGGATGTACAGTCATGGACTCCCCAGGGAAGGCAGCATATCTGTGGCAACATGGTGGTGCAGTGCACACAGACAGTGTGTGCAGGAACAGAAGGTCACAGGTTCAAAGGCCAGCTGGGGCTACCTCCAATCCTGTCCACATATTTTTCCCACAACTAAACCGTGATAGTAAGGACAAACCTTTATTGCTGAGAACATACGCATGGTTAATACGCCTATATTTTACCACACCAAACACAGACACCATAAACAGCCGCATTACCTAGAGCAGAGTCTCCCAAATGCAGTCCTGGAGGGCCCCACACCATTCAGGTTCCATGCTGCCTCTAATAAAGATGCCTGTGCTGCATATCTATGCACCACCCCCATGGTATGCAGATGTAGCTCATGCATATTTATGAGGGACAGCATGAAAACCCGAACAGTGTTTGGAACACCAGGACTGGAGTTGGGAACCTCTGCCGTAAAGCAGCAGTCAACAGGGCCAGACACACCCACACACACACACACAGGCCCCATTGGCCAATGCCTCCTGGAGAGGCAGGACATTGGGCCCTGCCTGTATCTCCCAATACTAGCAGTTGCATACCTTAGCAATGCCACCCTACACCTAGGTATATGGTACACAGCTATCAAATGTTTCCCATGATAACTGGCAGATATCAATTCCTACGTTAAGCACATTTTGCTCCTTGGCCTCCACCATAACAATCATTCTGATGTCTGCGGTGTGTGCTGCAAGTCTGGTCTCTGACAGTGTTTACCACCCTGGGGAGTGACCCCCAACAGTATTGCGTACCATATCCATGCCTGTACTGTGCCCAGGACTGGTGTGGTGGGTATGGCTGCTGAACCCCTCTATAGTAGCACAATGCTGGCATAGGTGTGGGGGTGGCTGTCTGTCTATCCAGTGTGTGGTGGCTGCAAACACCTTCCACAGCCCACATTGCCAGCAATGTTGCTAGTATTGGGCTGCCAATGTGCATAATGAGGAGCAAGGTACCATGGGTATAGGCCGGACAGTGTGGCCTGGCCAGGGTGCATCTGCACAGGGCATAGGGCACTGACTGGGACATTTTAGTGCCCGGCCACCACCTACACGGACAGGGTGACCTCAGTATGTCCTGCTGAGAGATCACTCTCACCCTGACTGTGCAGTGACCACAGCATGGCTAGGTACCCCCATAGTGCCATATAGTATTTCTCTCATGTGATAGATATGGGTTTCCTTTTGGGGCCCAGTCACTGATTTATCTGCTTGCTGTGTATGCTGACATCCCAGTTCTGGGTGCATGCATCTCCATTGGGAACATGCACTGTGGACTAACAAGCACACTGTTTACAGCTGGTATGTGTTGTGATGGAGCAGCTTGCAGGGTGCAGCAGATGATGAGTTGCTGAAGGAGAATATCAGATAGTGGTGGGGAGCAGCTCACCATATCCAGGCCTAATGTCTGTCTGCTATTGTGTTATGGATGTGTATAGAGCTGCATTGACTGCCCTGTGGGGGTGTCAGCTCCTCAGCAGGACCAGGGTTGATGGACCCCTCTACTGCCACCTTTGCAGGGAGATAGAATGTGGATCTATTGATAGGGGACCCTGTTTGCCACCCTCAGCCCTGGTGGAGGGGGGTGGTGGTACATGGCCCACCTGGGGGTCCATGGGGGATACACCTGACTGAGTCAGACAGAGATATCCAAGGTGTTTGTGCAGAAACTACCTATCTCACACATTAACACTGCTTTGGATCTCCAGCATGGCCTCTTTCAGACATGGAAGGTGTTGTGGACCTGGTCCTGGGCACCTCATTGCACCCTCAGGGTGAGCACAGTACCTGCACAATGTGACGGTGTGTAGCTACTCTGTGCCAGTAAAACACACGGTCAGTACCTCCTACCAGGCCGAGGTGGTGTGTGGGTGCACATGGTCACTTCCCTCTACCGGGCCGAGGTGCTGTGGGGGTGCATTGCCCATCTTGTGTTAATCTGTGGACAGCTGATTTGCATGTGCAGTGCATCATGGGTATGGGTGGGCTAACCCTATCCTGGTGACCACAGCAGACTGTCTGTGTGGTGACGTGCATGCTGTCTGCAGCCAGCCAGGGGCTTGCTAGCAGCTATAGAGCTATAGCCCAATGGTTACTTCACTGCCTCTGAAACTAGAGGTCATGGGTTCAAACCCACAGTGGGGTTATTTGATAGGGTTGTCCAATGCATTATTTTTTCTAATGTACATATTTTGATGCCAGCAAAAACACCCTCAGCGTACTGTACCCATAAGGTGCCTCTGAGGGTGCTTTATAGGGCGCCCTATAGGGCACCTTATGGTTCCCGTCCATATAAGGTGCACTATACAATATCCTGTGACGCAACCTATAGGGTGCCCTATAGGGGAAATTTTAGGGTGCTGTGGCGGACAATGCAATTTATAATGTGCCCTATGGAGTGCCTTATAGGGTGCCTTATACGGCACCTTCAATTACGGCACGTGAGGGCGTGTTTGCTGGCAGCAATTAATAACATAAAAATAAAGTGCTGCAGGACAAAATATGTACAATGCAAAGCTGATGCCACAGCCAGCCTTACGTATTAGGCACACTGGGGAGCAAACTCATGACCCCTGTATCAACAGTCAGTGCCTTAAACATTGTGCTCCACTGCTGCTCCTCCTTGCCTGTCAGCGCACCTACTTATGCTTTTCATTCCTTAAACTGCACAGTGCTGCCATAAAAAACAGTACACTGACCTTGCGGTACCTCATACGGCACCCTCTAAAGCGCCCTATAAGCAACATTCTAGGGTGCCTTGGCTGACAGTGCACTTTAAAATGTGCCTTATAGGGCGCCTTATGTTAACACGCTTTGAGAGTGCGTTTGCTAGTAGTGATAATTAAAATATGAATAAAATGCCCCTATAGCATTCTTCCCCATAATATGTTATGCCTCAGCCAGCCTTGTTCATTGGGCACTTTGGGGGATTGAACCCCTGATCCCTGCACCATTAGTCAGTGTCTTAACCATTGTGCTGTGGCTCTGCTTTTCTTCCTGCACATCAGCGCGCTACTTATACCGCCCAGTATTATAATGCCTCCATAAACATCAGCGCGCCGCCTTATGAAGCCCAAAACATTAGCACTCTGCCTTATGCTGCCCAGTATTTCTGTGCCTCATAGATTACTGCCTCAGCCAGCCGTCTTCATTGGGCACTGTGGGGGATTGAACCCCTGATCCCTGCACCATTGGTCAGTGTCTTAACCATTGTGCTGTGGCTCTGCTCTTTTTCTTGCACTTCAGCGCGCCACTTATGCCTCCCGCGCAGCTATCTCATGCGCTAAGGTGCGGGGCGCACATGGGCGCCGCGCACCTTAGTGCATATGTAAATTCCGGCTTTTCTTTTTCAGGACGGAACGCCCACTCCTTATATGGCACCCGCACACTACCGGGGCCCACACTCTACCGGGGTTTTAGTAAACATACTCCATAGTCTCTAATCCTTTGTAGAGTACCAATTAAGTTGAAAGGAGAGATTTCCTTAAAAGCATAGTAACCAAAGACAAAAGCGGTGGGTATGGAATCTCACCAGACCAGCAGACTTTAAATCAAATGTACATAAGAGATCAATAAATAAGCTAATAAATTAATCTCTTCTAAAATGACTCTCTAAAGCTATTTATGTTCCAAGAAGGCAGTCTGGATGTCAGAAAAGCATGAATGCACATTAAGATTTGCTACCCTGTTATTTGTAAATCTCCCTTGTTATCCAAGTTTTGATGTCCGGTTAATTGTAAACTCAGACACATGTTACCCTGTCTGATTTTCTGTTCCATGTAAACCGCACTGATGCAGAATAGTGCGGTATATAAGAAATTGTAATAAATAAATAAATAAATAAATAAGGGATTTCAGAACCAGGAAGATCTGAATGTTCTTGTGGATGACACATTCAAGTCTGGACATCTTAGGATAGACGTGTTTGGGGGCATTTTGGGGCATGGCTAGGATGGAGCCAAGTACTGCACATCCAAGATGTATTTTGCATAACATTCGGGACATATCAGGCACAGTAACTAGACATCTCATCCTACATCAGCTATAAATAACGAATAGGCAGTGGGACTTTGCTGTCCATGCTGACCATGAATGCGATTGTGTCTAGAGGGGCATGAAATGGAGAGAGATTAGTCCGTCATCTGTGTCTACTGAGTACTTTTGTGCGAATCACCAGTGTCTCCGCTGTGTCACCTACCCCCACCAACAGTAACCTCAGTAGCCAGTTGTTGCCCCTGTTGCAAGCTCCCCACACACCCTTGTTCCTATCCTGAGCCTCATGACACCCCCTGGCTGTGTGCCCCCTGTCCTCACACGCCCCATTGTATCGCTGTCCCCACCTGTGTTTGTCCGAGCCTTGACAAAGTGAGTGCATGTGTTCTTTGATATGCAGGAGCAGAGGTGTGTGAGTGGATAGTAGCTTGGATCACAGTATCTGTGTGCCTTTGTCTTAGTCAGTCAATCTGTCTCCCTGTCTGTCCATGTGTCACTGAACACAGTGCACTGTGTGTTGGTGGAGGGTGTAGCTGTTGGGTGTAAAAGGGTATTGGTGGTGAGAGTCAAAGGGTGTTGGTGGTAGGTATTAAAGGATGTTGGTGGTGGGAATACAGCATGGACAGTGTGACTAGATGGGTTTTGGTGGTCCTGCAGGAGGAGGCTCACAGGGAGTGTAGGAGAGAGAGGAGAGAGCTCCCCTATCATAGGGTTTACTGGGCCAGGATCCAGTATCTGGACCACATGGATGAACAGTCTCTGACACACTTCAGATTTGATAAAGCAGCAATACCCCAGTTATGTCTAGAGTTGGAGTCCCTCCTCTGCTTGGGTAAACAGAGGCCTGCCCATCCCAATCCACATGAAGATTACTACAGCCCTAGCATTCTTCATGAACATGCAGGAAAAAGGTCCTTGCATATGGGTGATGCCATCTAATGGAGCCCTACTCAGGAGTATTCCCAGCTCCTTCTAGAAGCTGTTGGAAGCTTCACTATGCCTGCATGTGTCTTCCTACCCACCGCTGTGATGCCATCTTATACTCATTCCTTTTTTTATCTTCGGAGACCCATCAGTTTTGTGAGTATATTCTTTTTGCAGTTTGAAAGCAGCTTTTTGCTTCAATTCCTACCCCCACCCCATCGCGGTTTTACCAGTCTTCCCTCTTAGTTTTCCCTTATTTAGAGTTTTTGAGCAGTTTAGAGTTTCCTTTCTTTTCCGCAGTGCCTCAGCCCCTTTAGGCGCTGGTGCTCTAGCCGCATTTCTGTCATCTCTTTTTGTAAAAATCGAGTCATTTGATTTTGCTGTGGCTATTGTTCTGGGCGATATTTCACAAAAACTTGCCAGTATGTTTAAGAAGTGTTCCAGGTGCTCAAGGACCATATCCATATCAGATACTCGTAGTTGGTGCCTTCAGAGCATCAGTCTCCATTGCACCATAGGCTGCATCAGACGTTGGTGGTGCATCCGACATTGAGGAGATCTCGAGCCCTCTTAGAGCCAATCATCCCTAGAATCCCAGAGCATCAGCCATCAATTGATGTACACCTAAAGCTGAAGAGGGATTTGACTTCATCTTCATCAGTGCTGAAGGGAAGAGATGTTGAGCATTGAATAGAGGTTTTGGTGCACTGATGACGAAACCCCTTCCCTGAGGCATGGTGTCGAGAGCAAAGATAGTTCGCAAGAGTGCCCCTCTAAGTAGCCCCAAAGAGAGGAGAGCTCATTCTCTAGGATATTGGAAAGGCAGTGACAGCCTACTGAGAGCCGAGACCAGTCTGCTGATATACCCTCTCAAACTCCAGGACCATGGGTCGATACTGCTATTGGGTGACTTTAATCTACTAGACGTGATTGGAGTATTCCTTCTGCAAATCTGGAAAGAAGTAGATTGTGGATGCCTTCCAAGAAACCTTGATCAGACTATTGGTGATGGAACTAACTCAGAAGAAAGGAAGGTGCGTAGTGGCGTGCCTCAGGGATTTGTCCTGGGACTGATAAAGTTTAATGTATTTGTGAGGGATATTGCTGAAGAATTGAAGGGAAAAGTCTGCCTCTTTGCAGATGACAAAAAAATTGCAACAGAGTAGACTCCTATGAGGGAGTGGACAATATGAGGAAAGATTTACAAAAGCTGGAAGAATAGTCTAAAGCTTAGCAGTTAAGATTTAATGTGAAGAAGTGCAGAGTCATGCACTTGGGATGTAGAAATCCAAGGGAATTGTATGTGATAGAGTGCACGGACTAGGAGAAGGACCTTGGAGTGATTGTTTCTGAGGATCTCAAGGTGACAAAACAACGTAACAAGGTAGTGGCCAAAGCCAGAAGGATACTAAGTTGCATACAGAGAGGAATTACCAGCAGAAAGGAGGAGGTATTAATGCCCCTGTACAAGTTGTTGGTGAGGCCTCACTTGGAGTATTGTGTTCAGTTTTAGAGACCGTATCTCACAAAGGATATAAAAAGACTGGAAACAGTTCAGAGGAAGGTGACCAAAATGATTTGGAGCCTGTGCCAGAAGATGTTTGAGAAGAGACTTGAAGATCTAAATATGTATACCCTAGAGGAGAGGATGGACAGGGGAGATATGATACCGATGTTTAAATACTTAAAGGGTATTAATGAACAAATAAACCTTTTCAGAGAAGGGGAAGCTGTAAAACTAGAGGGCATAAAATGAATCTGCTAGGAGGTAAACTTAAAAGCTATGTCAGGAAATACTTTTTCACTGAAAGGGTGGTGGATGCTTGGAATGCCCTCCCAATGGAGGTGGTGGGGGTAAATACAGTGACGGAATTCAAAATGGCATGGGACAGACACTGTGGGTCCCTTTTTAAAGTAAGAGGATAAAATCAAAATAAATGTAACTATTTCTCATACTTCAACAAATAGAGAGGGGTGACCTGCACGGAGTGGCTGATGCAACCCTAATCAAAGGCATAGAGGGGGGTGACCTGCACGGAGTGGCGGGTACACCTACTCTAGCTACCTTACTGGGCAGACTAGATGAACCATACTGGTCTGTATCTGCCGTCATATACTATGTTACAATGTTACCAAAAGATTCTGCTAGCAAACAGAACAGAACTGTCTGTGTGGCCATCAAAAGGCTCTGCTGACCCAAGTGTTTCATTTTGAAGTGCCTTCCAAGTGGTAAAGTACTGTACTCTGCAATTGTTGTTTGTTTGCTATGTTATACAGAAATATGGATGGACAAAATGTGAAGAATGCTTACAGGAAGCATTCCAGTGATCAAATTTCTGATTGTGAACACAAAAGAAAGGCAGTAACACTGGAAAAGAAACTAGTGTTATGAAGCATTTTGAATATAATGAAAGAGCATGTGATATTGTGCAAGAGGAATAAAGGAGTCTACATTACATATCATTAGAGACAATGCTGGAAAACCTAAAGCAAGCTGTATTGCTGGAACAAGCTTTGAGTGCTGGTAATACATTTACGAGATCTTGACCAAAAGAAGATGAGGGTTAGTGGCTAGGTTTGGTTGAACATATCTTTGTAGGTTATGCATATACTTGCGCGTGTTCATTGTATATTGCCTTGAAGTTTAGTGATGATGTGAGTCGTAAATAAATTTAAATAAATTTAAATAAATCAATCAATCTAAATGGGGTGCTTAATCTAGACTGAAATTGGCCTATGTCTTACTTTGTATGTTCTTTAAATATCATGGTTTTGTATCAGGCTGTATTCTGAGTAGCCTTGCTTAGAATAGTTATCCTAAAATGCAGAAGCAGAAAACCAAAGATAAAAAGGTTTGTTTTTGTTGTCTAAATACATTTGGCTTCTTTAATTAGTTTTGTATGTGTTTCAGAAAAAGAAAACGATAAAGGGGCATGCTTACTAAAATGCACTAATGGCTAATGCATGTTTTAGCATGCGCTTTAGGCGCAGCCCCATGGGAAATGCTACCGCATGCTAAAATTAGGCAGCACAATAAAAATCCCACACTAACTGCTTAGCATACGGCAGGTAAGGGGCTGGGTGGAATTGGGGTGGAGAGTGGATGTGCCAGCCGGTAGCAGCTAGCGTGCAGGTTAGCACCACACTCTGTCTGTCCCGACTCCTGAAAACGCAGCTGCACTTAATGTCTTTTAAGAGGTGACATTAAGTGCAGTGGTGCAATTGGCAGACCGGTAGCAGAGTCGCTGTCTCACCTCTCCTGGTCCAATACCAGCACTGGCTGACAGATTGGGAAGGTAGGAAGGCCTGTTATCTGACCCCCTCCCCCCTTCTGATCCCCTACCCAATGCCCCCCTGTGATACTCCTTCTGAAACAATAGCTTGGCAATAGGCTGATTATGTGTAATTCCCCTCCCAGTCAACCCCCCCCCCCCACAGAGATAGAGTGCATCTCTCCTGTGACACCCCCCACCCCCCAGGCACTTACTCCAGCCTAATCCATGGTGCTAGGGGACAGGGCAAGAGCAATCCCCTTTTGCTCTTGCCCTGTTGAAAAATGGCGGATCTGACCCCTAGAGGTATCAGGCTCCCTGTTACAGGCAGCAGCAGATAGTGTGGCTGCATACAATGCGGGGCTCATGTGGCAAATGCAGTGCAGATCTGGCACACTCGCTGCATTTACTGCACAGTCTTTGCACTTGCCACAGTTGAATTTTTGCAGTTATGACGCAGTAAGCGCAAACACCTGCCACACTTTAGTAAACATGCCCCATAGTATGTAGTTGAAGTACAAATGCATAGAAACAGAGAAAATGACAACAGATAAAGACTGTATGGCCTATGCATTCTTCGCATTAGCGATGCGCAGTGTCAAAAACAGAGTGGTTAGCCTTCGTTTAAAACAGTTTTAGCAACTTTCGTGTGTTTTCTTTCTGCTTATGTGCATATTTGTCTTAATTACATGCTTTCCATATATGCTACTGCTTTTTTTTAAACACGTTTTAGTTACACATACACAAGTAATTTGTGTGCACTTTTAATTTTTAGATAACTAAACGAGCCCAAAATGCACATTCCTACTTCACATCCTTACCAACATCCCCTCCTCTCCCTTGGACATTTTCTGTGCTTGTCACGTTTTCTTGATTTCTGATATTTTGCCTGTCTCCATCACCTCCGTTGGGAGGCTGTTCCATGCATCTACCACTTTTCCCCTAAAAAAGTATTTCCTTGTATTATTCCTTTGTTAGTCAACAAAACAAAATCTAACTGAAAAGCAAGGAACTTGCAAATGTATATGTTTATTTACTATGAGTCAAATACTTTATTGTTTTGGGTGAAATTACACATTTTTTTTTTGCAGAGAAGTTGAATTTTAAAATATGACTGTAGTGGATGTAAGGTTCCCAAGAAATGAACCCAGTATGATGAAACCTGTTTATATTGCTGATATCGGTAGGGCGCGGGGCAGGGGCCCGACGAACGGATTTAACCGGGTGCTCGGCCCAGCGCGGGACCCCGCACGCGCGGAGACGGGTGGGTAGGAGGAGGAGGTGTTTGAGCGTGGTCGGCCAATCAGGAGCTGAGGAGAGAAGGCATGTGCTCAAGCACGGTGGAGGTCCCTGAGCACATGCGGAGGGTGCCGGTGCTGAGCGGAGCGGAGCGTTGGATCGGGCAATACCAGAGGAGAGACTTGGGCTCGAGTGAAAAGGAGTCAGTCGGCAGTGTATTTAAATTGGTGCAGGCAAGTTTCGAGTCGGGGAGCGGAGCGGGGAACGGGGCCGGGGGTTTGGTACCAGTATTGGGGGAATTAATTAGTCAGCTCCGGGGATAGCAGGAGGGGGAACTGGCAATGGCACCCAAGAGGGCCCAGCAAGGAAGACGCCGGGGGGGGGGGGCAAGGATGGGGGGGAAAGGTATACTGGGGGAATAAGGGGTCATGGGGATGATCGGGGAAGGACGGGGGGTCTGAGGGGTGCAGTGGGGGCCAGAGGAGCACAACAGAGGGTAAGAGAGGCTGGATCGCCGGTCCGTGGGCAAAGGGTGTCCCCTGTAGCGGCCAGGAGGAGCAGTGGGGTGAGAGGGCACGGAACGCAGCTTCAGGGGGCAAGAGGGTGCACAGGGGAATCAGTTGGAAGCAGGGGGGGGGGGAAAATCAGGTACTGGGCTCATTGGGGGTGTGTACTGAGCCGGGCAGTGGTAAGTCTGTGGAGGCAGGGCAGGGGATGGAGGACAGGCCCAGTTTTGGTGGGGGCAGATTCTGGGGGGGGTATGACATGTTGGGCTGCAGTACCTATGCTAGGGAGGTGGGAAGTGGTTTTACCCCGGGAAATGGGGTGGCGATGCCGAGTGGGTATGGGCTCGCAGGGTATCAGACGCCAGCCGACCACTGGGCAATGGGCGGACAGGGTTCGTCGAGAGCTGGGTGGTTGGGAGCTTGGCAACCCGCATGGCCTATGGAGTTTCCTTCTCCTGGCTTTCCTTTTATCCCTTCACAGGCCCCTGGGGTTGCGCTGCCTGGACTTGTGCCTGGAGCCAGGGACCCGCTGAGAATGACGTCGAGGGACACGGCGGTCAGAGCTGTGCAAGATATTGAAGAAGATCGGCCTGCTGCGCAGCAGGACGGTGCGCAGCAGCGGAGTGCACATTCACGACAGGGCAGGCCGGGGCAATCATCGGCGGGTGTGGTGGCGGTAGCAGAGACAGGTGAGTTACCGGTGGATGAGGTGTCTGAGCAACAAGGGGGTGGGGCACGGAGGGATTGTGCGGGGAAGGCAAACAGAAAAAGGAAGCACGCATGTCGTAGACGACGCCATAGTTCGGAATCCTCTTCCTCCTTCTCGTCGGGCTCGTCGGAGGCGTCGTCGGAGGTAGACCGTTTGGGGGAAGCACTGGGCCGGGTAGGGTCGGCTATTGGGTTTGGGGGAGGTAATATTACGTTGGTGATGTTATCAGAGCTATGGGATCCTCTTGCAATTTTCCACAATCCTCTTGGGTTTAAACAACTTTAAATAGTTTTGTGTCATCTGCAAATTTGATAACCTCACTCGTTATTCCACTTTCCAGGTCATTTATGAATATGTCAAAAGGCAGCGGACCCAGGACAGATCCCTGGGGTACACCACTATTCACCTTTCTCCATTGGGAAAATTGGCCATTTAGCCCTACCCTTTGCTTTCTATCTTTTAACCAGTTCTTGATCCACAGTATTACACTGCCTCCTATCCCATGACTCTTTAGTTTTGCCAAACGTCTCTGATGAGGGACCTTGTCAAAGGCTTTCTGAAAGTCCAGATACACTATATCAACCGACTCACCTTTGTCCACCTGTTTATTCACACTTTCAAAAAAACATAACAGATTAGTAAGACAAGATCTTCCTTGTCTAAAGCCATGTTGGCTGCCTCCCATTAGGCCATGACTATCTACATGCTGAGTAATTTTATTCTTTATGATGGTTTCTACCATTTTTCCCCGGTACTGACGTGAGGCTCACCGGTCTGTAGTTTCCCGGATCACCCCTGGAACCCTTTTTAAAAATAGGTGTTACATTGGCGATCCTCCAATCTTCAGGTATTAGAGATGATTTTAATGATAGTTCACAGATTACTAATTGCAGGTCTGAAATCTCATATTTCAGTTCTTTCAACACCCTTGGATGTATACCATCCGGCCCAGGTGATTTGCTACTCTTCAGTTTATCTAATAGTTGTAATACATCTTCCCGATGTATCGATATTTCCTTCAGTTCTTCCGCACCTTTAAATACCACTTCAGTCATGGGTAACATCCCTACATCTTCCTCAGTAAAGACCGAAGCAAAGAATTCATTCAGTCTCTCCGCTATCTCCTTGTCGCCTCTTAGTGCCCCTTTAACTCCTCTATCATCTAATGGTCCAACCGACTCTCTCACAGGTTTTTTGCTACGAATGTACTTGAAAAAATCTTTATTCCACATTTTTGCTTCCGCAGCAAGCTTCTTCTCAAATTCTCCCTTTGCCTTCTTTATCAATGCCTTGCATTTGACTTGCCAGTGCTTGTGCTGTTTCCAGGTTTCGTCGTTTGGCTCTTTTTTCCATTTCCTGAAAGATGCTTTTTTGGCAACAACAGCCTCTCTGACCTCACCTTTAAACCATGCTGGCAGTTTTTTGGACTTCCTTCCACTTTTCTTAAAGCGTGGAATACAGCTCGTCTGGGCTTCCAAGATAGTATTTTTCAACAACACCCAAGCTTGATGTAAGTCTTTAACCTTTGAAACTGCTCCTTTTAGTTTTTTCTTAACTATTTTCCTCATTTTATCATAGTCTCCCTTTCGAAAGTTAAAAGATAGTACTGTGGATTTCCTTACTGTCCCTCCTCCACTAATTAAATCAAAGGCGATCATGCTATGATCACTATTGCCAAGTGGCCCCAACACCCTTATCTCTTGCACTAGATCTGGTGTTCCACTAAGGACTAGGTCTAATATGGCTTCCCCTCTGGTCGGTTCATGAACCAGCTGCTCCAAGATGCAGTCATTTATGTCATCTAGGAACTTTATCTCCCTAGCATGTCCTGCCGTGACACTGACCCTGTCGATACCGGGGTAATTGAAATCACCCATTATTATTACCGAGCTGTAACTTTTGTTAGCTTCCTTGATTTCTTTGAGCATTTCATCATCCATTTTTTCATTCTGGCCAGGCGGTCGATAGTACCAACCAGGCGCACCAGGCGTACACCCCCACTGCCATCGCCTTCCCCTTTTTTACATGGAATTTCAATCCATAGAGATTCTACAGCAAATTTTGTTTCCTGCAAAACTTTAATCCTTTCTGACTCAATGCCCTCTCTAACCTAGAGCGCAACCCCTCCACCAATTTGATCAGCTCTATCATTACGATATAGTTTGTACCCAGGTATCACAGTGTCCCACTGGTTGTCCTTCCACCATGTCTCTGAGATTGCAATCATATCTAACCTCTCATTTAGTGCTATATATTCTAACTCTTCCATCTTATTTTTTAGACTTCTAGCATTTGCATACAAGCATTTTAGAGACTGTTTTTTATTCATATTAATTTGGCTATTGGTAGACATGGGTAATTTGGGATCTTTAAGCTCTGTCTGCTCCATACTCGAGGGCATTTGGGCTACTTTACTCTTTTTTGGAACCTATCTGCTTTTGGTAGTATCCTTCAAGGATACATTCTTCCGAATCATCCGCTCTTGGGCGACTGTCGGCTTTCCCCTATTATCTAGTTTAAAAGCTGCTCTATCTCCTTTTTAAAAGTTAATGCCAGCAGCCTGGTTTCCATCCCGGTTAAGGTGAAGCTCATCCCTTCGGAAGAGCCCCTCCTTTCCCCAGAATGTACCCCAGTTAATAACAAATCCAAACCCCTCATCTCTGCACCATTGTCTCATCCACGCATTGAGACTCCGGAGCTCTGCCTGCCTTTTGGGTCCTGCACGTGGAACGGGAAGCATTTCGGAGAACGCTACCCTGGAAGTTCTGAATTTCAACTTCCTACCTAAAAGCCTAAATTTAGACTCCAGAACCTCCCTACCACATTTTCCTATGTCATTGGTACCGACATGTACCAAGACAGCAGACTCCTCCCCAGCACTATCTAAGACCTTATCTAGGTGGCGCGTGAGGTCCGCTACCTTCGCACCAGGTAGGCATGTTACCAGGCGATCCTCATGTCCACCAGCCACCCAGCTATCTACATGCCTAATGATCGAATCACCAACTATAACGGCTGTCCTAACCCTTCCCTCATGGGCACATGGCCCTGGAGAAACTTCCTCGGTGCGAGAGGGTTTTACATCACCTGGAGGACAGGTCCTAGTTACAGTATCACTTCCTGCCACACCAGGGTGATGCTCTCCTGTCACGTGACCTCTCTCCTCCATGGCAATTTGAAGGCGAGTACTATTTCGACAAGTGTATGCCCATGGGTTGTGCAGTTGCATGTGCATATTTCAAGATGTTTAGTTCCTTCCTGCATTGGGTAGTGGGTCAGAGGGTTGGGCGGCATGAGGTGGTGCATTATTTAGATGATTTCTTGTTTGTTGGGCCAGCGCAGTCGTCCGGTTGCCAAAGGTTCTTGGCCGGCTTCATGGAGATGGCAGGGGAGTTGGGGGTTCCTCTTGCGGACAGCAAGACAATGGGCCCGGATACCAGGCTTACCTTCCTGGGGATTGAGCTGGATTCCGACGGGATGTTGGTGCAGCTACCGATCAAAAAGGTGTTTAAAGTTGAGGGTTTTGGTAGCCAATGCCACGGCTTCATCGAAGTTAACATTGAAGGAAATGCAGGTTTTGCTAGGGTCGCTGAATTTTGCTTGCAGGGTGCTACCAATGGGACGAGTATTTCTGCGGCGGTTGGCGGCAGCAACGGCTGGGATGCGCAAGCCTCATCACCGCATACGAGTTTCCAGGGCAATGTGTGATGATCTGCAGGTATGGGATAGGTTTTTGCGGGGGGTTCAATGGACGCGCAGTTTGGATGGAAGCGGAAATGTCTAGCGAAGATTTGCAGTTGTTTACTGATGCGGCGGGGGGAGTTGGTCTAGGTATTTACTTTGCGGGTTCATGGTGTGCCGACAAATGGCCTCAGGCCTGGTACGAGGCTGGGCTATTGAGCAATATTACCTTTCTGGAGCTTTTTCCTATGTTGGTTGCGTTAGAGCTATGGCCCGACCGGTTGAGGAATCGTAGGTTTATCTGGTGGTGTGACAATGAAGCGGTGGTGAGCGTGGTGAATCATTACTCAGCACGTTGTCTTCAGGTGGCGTCTCTAATGAGGGCTGTAGTTTTGGCATGTCTGCGTTTGAATGTGATGTTACGGGCGCAACATATACCTGGCCATACTAACGGTATTGCTGATGCTCTCTCCCGTTTGCAGATGGAGCGATTTTGGAGATTGGCGCCAGAGGCGGACGCCATCGGGCGTGTGGTCCCGTGGAACTTGTGGAGCTCTGGCCTGCAGAGATGAGGAGTCTCCTGCGGAGTTCGGTGGCGGAGAGGACATGGGAGGCTTATCAGCAAGGCGGGAAGAGAGTCACTGAATTTTTGATGGCACGGGGATGGAAAGGGGAGGTGGTAGCTGATCACCTGCTGGGGCAATATGTTGTCAGTGCGAAAGAACAAGGGGTTGCAAGATTGACGGTGCGTAGCCATTTGTCGGGTTTTGCATTTTTCGCGAGAGCGGTGGGATGGGGTTCCAGTGAGGGAGGGTTCCTGGTGAGGATACTGATGCAGGGATGGGAATGCTTGCGTCCCGCCCTGCCGGACCGGCAACGCCCAATCACGCATCAGTTACTGCTGAGATTGTGCAAAGAATTGCCCCAAGTTGCGGAATCGCGGTACGAGGCCACACTGTTTCGAGCAGTTTTCAGCTTGGCGTTCTTTTGCGCCTTTCGGGTGAGTGAATTGGTAGCTGACTCAGGGAAGGCGGGAGTAGGGGTTAGTTTACAGCGGCAACATGTGCAGGTTCTTGACGGGCGATTGCGGGTGTTTTTAAGGAAATCTAAGACGGATCAGCGCGGTAAGGGGCAGTGGGTGGTCCTGAACAAGATCAGGGGGCCTACATGTACCCTGGCGAGGATGAAGGCCTATGTGGGTGTTCATCCGGTGTATGAAGGGGGTTATTCATTCACAAGGACACGAGTAGGCTGACGAGGTATCAAGTAGTGGCGGTTTTGCGGATGGTGCTGCGGTATATTGGCAAAGACCCATCCTTGTTCTCGGCCCATTCGTTTCGCATCAGAGCGGCAACCAGTGCTGTGGCGGAGGGGTTGTCGGAGGTGCAGATTCAATGTATCGGCCGATGGTGGTCTGGGGCCTTCAGAGGGTATGTACGTCTCTAAGGGGCACTGAAGTGATGTATGAATAACGCAGTCTTTCTTTTGCAGATGGGGGACAGAGTGTTGGAAGTGTTGGCTGCTGGGGCATTCCTTTGTGTTCTGGGCTGGAGAGCGAGCAGCAGTGCGGCCTGTCGGGATGAATCTGGGGCTGCAGCATTCGTTGGTGTCTATAACATGGCTGGGAGAGCGTGGACTGCGGTGGACGCAACTGCTCCCTTTGCTTCGGCACCACCAGCGGATAAGAGAACAGCCTGGGATTATCCTGTTGCATCTGGGGGAGGGGGGGGGGGGGAATGACATGGTAGCCTGGACTTGCAAACAACTAATCAGGGCTGCAAAGAGAGATTTGGCCGTGGTGCTAAAAATGTTTGAGGGGGTGGTTTTAATTTGGTCGGACATTGTTCTGCGGCCAGCGTGTTGGGAACAGCGACGGTGGTCTCGGGGGTTAACAAAAATTAATAGGCAGATTAGGCAGTGGGTATGTGCACAAGGAGGTTATCAGGTGCAGCATTCGTGGGCGGAGGTGGGGTGTGGGGGATTGTACAGGAGTGACAGGGTGCATCTATCTCTGGTGGGGGTGGACCTCCTGCTAAATAACTGGCAGGAGGCTTTGGAGTGGGTGGTGCGGGGCGGCAGGAATTGGTCGCAGCTTGAGATCGTGGGGGGCGGCTCGGGGATACCAGATAGCCCGAGCCGGTGGTGGGATCCCGGAGGTGTCCGTGGTCCGGAGCCTTAGGCCACTTGGGCCGTGGGCAGGGTGCCCACAACCCGGACAACCCCTGGTAGACTTTTGCTAGTGATATGGCGAAGTCGGACAGGGGTGGTAAGAATTTGGCCAGCGGAGGAACGCGGCTAGTGTGGAGGCGAGGTCACTTTGCTAATAGCATGGCTGGTGGCGTGTCGATCTGCAAAAGGGGGGGGGGGGGTCTGGTTGGTTGTTGATTATTATGGTTGTTTTGTTCCAAATGTTAAATTGGCAAATAAAGCTGCGACCAATTGTTACCCAAGAACGGTTGTCTGTGGTATTTGTGATAAGGTGTGGGGGGAGGTGTGTAAGAGGATGGTAGGAAGGGGGTACGGGAGTCAAATAGGGTGAGCGACGGGTCCGACTACCCAGTTATGGTAGGGCGCGGGGCAGGGTCCCGGCGAACGGATTGGCAACGGAGCTACAAACTCTCTTGGTCTGACCTGGAATCTCAGCTCTCCTGGACAGTTTACAGCTCACACTTCTGAGCTCTCTACTTTTACATAAAGCTCAGACTTTACTGATAGCATGTAGCAGAACTACATAAGGCTACAAAACAAAATGCCATCCTTTTTTTTTCTTTTTTGTGCTCTTTTGGATGAGAAACAAAAGAAAACAATGGGCCTGATTTTCAAAAGGGCTGCTATTGGTGGGATATTTAGCAGTAATGTCCGGCTAGGCGCTAGCGCTTTATATCCTGGATGAGCCACACTATCCGAATAAGTGCCAACCTTTATCCAATTAACGGGATTTTTCATGCAGCCTTTTGGATAAGTGCAGACTAAAAATTTCACTAACCAAATAAGGTCAGCACTTATTTGGATAAGGCTGGCATTGCCCTTGCTCCATCTTTAAACCACCCCGTAACTAACCGAGTCGTGCCAGCACTGTCAGTCTAGTAGCACTGAATATTGCAGCCGGCACTTTTAGCCAGACAGCTAAGGGTTCTGAATATCAGCGCCAATATAACTTGCCATTTTAAAGTGACAGCACCTCCCTAGAAGCAAATGCAGAAGGAGGAAGGCAAAGGCATGCAGAGCTTCTCTGCTGCACTCGCTTTCCTACCCCCCTCTTGCATGTGCATGTGGTCATGACCAAATGTCTGTGGCAGGAAGGCGACACAGGAACGCTGGAGAGAGAAGCACTTCCTCTGCAGCTCCTCAAGCTCTAGTGCTGGGCTACCAGCACATTGGCATGGTGCCACAGGAATAGCAATGTACCTTCAGGAAGAGAGAAAGAAGTAAGGACACAAGAACAATATTTTACTTAGTTATGATTTTTGGAATGATGCAGTTCCGTTTTTAGGTTATAGTGACTGTATTTTATGTATTATGTGTAATTGTCTAACTGTTGTATACAGCTTTAATACTTTTTTGTAATAAGTGATATGCTAAAAACAATCAATCAATCAACATAAGAACTGCCATATTGGGCCAGAGCAAAGGTCCATCAAACCTAGTATCCTATGTCTAACAGTGGTCCTGTGCATTTTATACCGGTTTTCAAAGAGAAAGTAGTTGTATTATTTTGAAATGCAAAACTGTGCATATTGTTGCTTCTTCAACTTAATGCCATCTCTGAATCTGCTTTATTTTCCCATGGGTACAACTACATGCATTTGTAATTTCTGCTAGCCTGGGAGTCCCTTACAACAGTCGGGCACATTATTTGGCAGACTGGGGGCACAGCTTCTGAGAATCAATACTGACCTGGCAGACTTAGCTCTCAGGAAATATTAGGGTTCCTGGATGGGGCCAATAATCACTGGGAGGCCTTTGACATCTTAAATCCACTGACTCAATAAAGCAGTCCAGACTATAATTTGGTGTTATGAACAAAGGATTTACTTAAAAAAATATTACAGGATCACTGACGATAACATCAAAAATACTAGCAGAAGACAAAACAACATTTACAATCACTGAGAATGTATTTGGATTCTCCCTTCCAGTGACGTTATTTACCTGTGACGGGGGTCTCCGTAGACAGCACGATAAAGTCATCTACACATGGGTAATGTAATCTGACAGAGCCATGGACAGAAATGGCTTTCTAATAGCTCAGAAGAATCTAGAAGACTCTTCTGAGCATGTGCCAGTCATCCCGCCACAGTGCCCACCCCGTTCCCACCTCAGTCCATTCTCCAGCTGTAGAAAGATTTTTCCTAGAGGGGTGGAGGGTGGGTTTGTGTGGCTGACTTATCCTGCTATCCACAGAGAACCCCCATTACAGGTAAGTAACCTCGTTTTCTCCATGGACAAGCAGGATCCATCAGTCACACATGGGTGACTCCCTAGCTGAGGACTGTGAAAGGATGCTTCTCGTAGTAGTTTGTTCTCACCCTTTACAGCTGTGTGTGCTGTGGTAGGATGAAGCTGTCAGATTGGATTAGTTAACTGAAGGCGATATCCATGTGTCACAGCAATGCTGACCTGTACTTAGTACAAAAGACAGCACTCCCTATTGAGTATAACTGCGATAATTTGACATAAGCAGCAGTGTGCCCATCGCATCATTAGCGGCCAACCTCAGGGATTGAGTGCCAGTGATGGAACTGATTGATGTAGTCAGAGAAGGTTTAGCTAGGGTGTATCTCCCCCCCCCCTTTTTTTTTTGATTTTCAAAATTCCCATAACGTTAATGAAATGTTCAGCTAACACGCACTGATCATAGTGAAATGAGGGTGCATATTCTTATGATGTTTGATTTCCATAGGATGGTTGGTGCACGCCTCTTTATAGTCTAGCACATGGAGCCTTTCTAAGTGGGAAAACTCTGAGGGAACATATCAGGTCAAGTCCTTCATGTACACAGTAGGTCACGGACGCATGCATTGCAATAGGCCAAGAGGACTGCCTCCCAGGAGCTACAAGTCTTTGAAGTCCTGGCTTTTTGATTCCTAACCTTTTTTAATTCTTTTTTTTTCTGTAATCTTAGCTTTTATTGTAAACTACACTAAACCACTTTGGTTTTGGACTGTAGCGGTATAAAAGAACATATTAGATTAGATTAGAAACAAGAATGTAACTTGCCCTGGGTATAGACGGGAATATGGAGTCTCTTGGAGGTGTGTGGTGGCTCATTTTAAACCAGAGATATGGAAGGTTCCTTGAAGGAGGTGTGCGCTGTGTCATTTTCAGTTTAGAGCAAGTGGCCTTCATTCCAGGTGGGAATACCAATGAATACTGCATTGCAGTAAAGGAAACGCCATGGTCTTCCTGGGACTAAGTGAATGTAGCTTAAGGTATTGTGAGGATTTTTGTAAAGGTCCGTTCTGCAGGAGCGAGGGTCATGGACAGTTGCAGCTGCAGGGTTCATGTGCCATTTATGGGCACATTTATGTTATAGGTTTACAGGCTCATGTGCTAATAACACCTTTATGTGATGCTGTGATGCAGCAGACCAGTGGGGAACAGAAGAAAATATTTTAAACACGAAAAAAGGCATGCACAAGCTGCAGTATTTTCAGGAACCTGATAGGGGGAGCAAGAGGGACCTCCGGAAGACTGAGGATCCATGCCCCACAGGGTGTGACCAAAAGCCAGCCAGCCTCCAATCCAGGAAGGCAGGAACTCCTTTTAAAGAAAGTCTGGAAGACTGGAAAAGGGGAAGTGGCGGTAAAGGGGGAAGTGGCGGTAAAGGAGGAAGTGGCGGTAGCAGCAGTAGCAGCAGAGAAGGCAGAGAAGTTACAGAGCCTGCAGAAGCCGGAGGAGCAGCAGGAGCTGCAGAGGTGGCAGAAACTGCAGAAGCTACAGACGCTGCTGGAGCGCCGGAAGGAGGAACAGGCCAGAGAGACCTGAAAGGACAGAGAGTACGGAAGGATCCAGGAGATCCGGGAACACGAAAGCAGTACTGGGACAGCTGTGTGAAGTCAACCGAAGGACGGTTGAAAAACCCACGCCAGATTGCAGGAGCAAGGCAGAATCTCAGCAGGAGTAGGCCTCAAGCCTCACCCCAAGGAGAGAAGCCAGCATTACAAGGTAACCCATACTTAGTTGGGAACAGCCTTCAGAGAGCTAGCTGGTGGAGAGGACAGGAAACAGAAGATCCCTGTTCATGTAACACTTCTCATGATACAAGGTATGGAAAGCTTTTATCAAATGAGAGACTTTTGAATAAGCAATGTTTGCAGAAAGCTAATATAAAACCTATGAAGAGGGAAGAATATTCGCCTTGTAGAACAGTGCATGACCGACGCCCCACTCTGAACCCAAGGCATTGGGAGGTCATACAGCGTTTGGCTGAAAAGCCCAATTATAGGTTGCCCAGAACTACGGACTCTGTTTCAGAGGCGTATGATCAGGAACCAATGCAAGTGGAATTGGTAGAATCCCTTTCAGAGGAGGAAATGGATTGTAGTTATTGTACCACTGGAAGCTTGGAATCCTTGCATAGCATGTGAGCAGTAAACTGGTGAAATAGGAAATGTTTGTGTTTTGTATCACCTCTATGAAGAGAACAGTTGTTGCTTTGAACCTGAGTTTTACTTTTTCTAACCTGATGTAAGGACATTTCTTTTGTTGTTTTGGGACTGATCCTTTGAACCTTTGCAAGACAAGGGAAATAAAGCCTTATTTTCCCTCCACTTGGAAACCTGTGTTCTTTGGGTATTGGGTAATAAGGACGCTACCAAGGCTATACATCCCTGGGCCCTGAAAAATAAGTACCAATCCCAACCTTATCTTTATTTGTGTCCGACCTACCTTGGCGCCTATTAGCCACCAGGGTGGCGTCGCGACAATGTGTGTTGGATTATTAATATTTATTTATATATTTGAAGGAGATCTTCCCCATCAATTATGGAGGGGGGGAAGGAGCCAAGGTTATAGGTTCTCCTGATGAGCTGGACAGGCATTCCTTCTTGAGAAGGGGAACCAAGCTGCTTGGGATAAAAGTCCTTAAGTAACAAGAGGGTTGGAGGATGCCCACAGATCTCCTTGTTCTTGCGAGGTCTTAGGATTCTTCTGCCGGCCATATACCTCAGTCTAAGTGGAATGAGACAATTTCCTGGCATAGGTGTTGGGTTATGCCCTCAATTTCTTACAGGGTATGGCTCGCAAGGTTAGTGGGTGCTCCTCCAGCCTCTCTATGTGGGCTATCCCTATCTAACCCCTTGTTCCATGTTGCATTCCCCCCTCTGAGCTAAAAGCACAGAAGGTAAGTTTTATACAATTTGAGGGTTTGGATAGGTATATGGATGAGGATTCCTATGCTCTGATGATACTGGCATTTACAAAATAAACAAATGGTCTACAAAGCAGGGTTCCTGCCTTAAGCCATGGTGCGTGGTGTGCCTTAGCATTTATCTTTATCTTTATCTTTATTTACAGAATTTGATGAACCGCCCAGGCCAAAGCATCAGGGCGGTGTACAATACAACAACAGGCTACTGGAAACAAAGTCAGAAAAGAACGCCAAAAACTGATAGGAAAGGAGGGGACAGATTAAAGACAGAGAGGGGGAAGAGCCCAGTAGGGGCAAGAGGGACAGTAGGGCGGGAGGGGGAGAAAAGGAAGGGGAAGGGGAGCGGACTATCAAGGGGATGATCATGGGGGGTGGGGGGCACGGCCAGTGGACAAGGCACCATCGTGGGGTGGGGGGGGGAAGGTCGAAGGCTTGGCAGAAGAGATGCGTCTTGAGGAGGTTCTTAAAGCGGGGGTAGGAAAGTTCTAGACGAAGGAATAAAGGAAGTGAGTTCCAAAGAGCAGGGCCCAAGAAAAAGAAGGCGGAGTGGCGGGTCAGTTCTAAGTGGGCCTGGGAGGGGGAAGGGAGAAAGAGGTGAGAAGATATGATGTTCTATCTTTAAGGATTGTGGCTTTGATGGATAGAGGGGCAGGCTGTATCTGCAGTGGAGAAGGAAGGTGGAATAATGACAGAGCAATTTGGCAGCGCAGACCCTGTTAGGAGAAACGGTTACAAACACTGCATATCCAAACTGCCATTGTGATCCATGACCCAGCTTCAGTAAGGCTATGGGGACAACCTTGTGCTTTAGTGTTAATAGCATGGCACATTAGATGCCATGTCACAGATTGAGCTCTTTCCCTATATTTTCATTGGGGTTTTTTTTTTGGTATTCTGAGGGGAGCTTGAGGGGTTGACAAGAGCTTGGAAGGAATGCAAGTACCTGGGGGATATGGGATTGCAATCTCTGCACTTCCCAAAGTGGGGAGAGGCTGTCTGGGAGGTGCAGTGAGAAAATCCATTGGAAGCACAAAAATAGCAATTAGAGTGCCTGAGGCCCCTTGGAGATAGTGATCTCCAGGAACAAGCAGGAATGTAGTCTTCACATATGGGTATTGTCGGTACCGACGGAGCCTGCGCGGGAATGCTCCCCAGCGTCCAATTAGAAAGCTTTTGGGAGCATCCCACAGTGCCTGCATGCTGCCTTCCCGCCTTTCCCAACTGTCTCTCTCCAGTTCTTCGTTTTCTGCGGAGTCGGCAGATCGTACTTCCTGTCACCGCAGAAAATATCCCATTTATTCTTCTCTTTTGTGGTCGCGTCTGCCTCCCTTCAATGCTACACCGGTACCGCTGGTTCTTTCTTTCTTTTCCTTGTAAATAAAAAAAAAAAAATCTTTACCTGGAGTCTTCCAGCTTTTTTCTCCTCTGGTGCCATGCGCCATTTTGGGCACTAGGCCCAACTTTCCTCTACAATGGAAAAACCCGCTTCGGGTTTTAAAAAGTATTCCAAGTGTGGCAGTACCATCTCCGTCACCGACACCCATGAGTGGTGCCTCAAATGTTTAGGTCCTGACCACTCTATCTCTGAGTGTGTTGCCTGTGGGATGATGTCAAAGAGGGGTTGGCAAAACCAAGCTGCTAAACTTAGCACCCTTTTTCCTTCCGATGCAGCATCTGTGGCATCAACATCTTCCAGGGCTTCGTCTTCCTCCCATGGATTTCAGGTAACTAAACATAAGTCTAGCCGGTCCTCAAAAGGTAGATCTCCTTCTAAGTATCGAGATGCCTCTGGCGTTTCCCTTGAGGGACTCACACCAGCAAAATTGCCCCGGCGGGAGGCTTCGGCTTCCAAAGCATCATCGGGGCTCCAGGATGTTCTCGAGGCCCCAACCTCGGCAGAACTACTGGTGCCATGCTCTGGGGTACCGGCAGCTTCGTCCGGTACCGATAGCCAAGCATCAGCGGTGTTGATAGACCAGAGATTCTTGGCTATTGAACTCAGTCTGGCGGCTCTTCTCTCGGCATTGATGCCCCCGAAACTGCTTCAGACAATTCAACCGGTACCGGCACCTACATCGGTACCAGGGGCAATTGCATCGACGTCGGCAGGTGGACTACCGGTACCGATGCATGCTGTGCCCTCCGGTACTGACAAGTCGGTACCGGACCCTGTCGATGCCGACTTTGATCGGTACCGGTATCGTGCGCTGCACGATTACCCGGATAGGAGATACTTTGAATCCTCCGAGTCTGAAGACTCTGACAGCTCTGTCGATACCAGAGTATTTCTTCCTGAGTATTCTTCCTCTCCTAAATGGAGGATGTCTCCTCCAGAGGATATATCCTTCCAGGATTTTATCCGGGATGTGGCTCGAGGTCTTTCCATCACAGTGGCTCCTGAAACAGAGCCTAGGGCAAAGGATTTGGAGATTTTACAGTATCCTAAAGCTCCCAAAGAGGCAGCTACTTTGCCTATTCATGAGATCTTGCATGATCTCATGCTAAGGATGTGGGAAACACCTCTCAACACTACTCCTCATTCTCGTAGGCTCGATACCATGTATCGAGTTTCTCCCTGTCCTGGATTTCAAAAAACTCAGCTGCCCCATCATTCTATGGTGGTGAAATCAGCTATGAGAAGGATCAAGAGTGCAAAAAGACATGCATCTAATCCTCCAGGACGTGAATGTAGAACTCTTGATGCCTTTGGGCGTCGAACCTTCCAGGCCTCTATGCTTTCTGCCAGGATTAGTTCCTACATTTTATATATGGGAATGTTCCTTAAGGAAGTTACAGGAGATCTAGAACTTCTCCAGGACCAAGCAGGAAGTCAGTCCTCACATATGGGTGTCATCGGCACCGATGAAGCCCCAGCGGAGCATTTCCCCAGCTTTCTATGAAAGCCTTTGGGAATGCAGGCACGCATGCGCGGTTCCCTTCCCGCCTAAAGGTGCCATCTTACCTCAGTCTCTTTTTTTCCGAGAAGCCCACTGGACGTGTGTCCTGTCCTCCCGGTTAAAAGTAGATTTTTTTTGGCAATTATCGCTATTTTTTCTCCCGGTTCGACGCCGGTTCCCCTCCCACCAGGTTCGGTACACCGGTATCGAGCCCGATTCTTCTTTTTCGGTTTTTGCCCTTCGTGGCTGGCGTTCACACCCTTTTTTCCATTTTTCCCTGGAAGGCCGGTCCTTTGACCTCGCGGGGACTCTTTTTTCCCCGATGGCTTCCAGTGGTTTTAAAAAGTGTGATCGGTGTAAGAAATTAATGTCTCTCACCGACACACACGACTGCTGCCTTCGGTGCCTCGGCCCTGATCACGACCCTAAGTCGTGTGGGCCATGTGGGAAGATGTCTTCCAAGGCACTCCGAAGTCGCCAGCAGCAGAAAGAAAGGCTTTTCTCGGACTCAGCCTCCAGCAGGGCCCGGACCTCGTCTGAGGCCTCGACATCTCGGGATTCCGATCCCGAGCGCCGTCGAAGCTCCTCGGACAGGGGGTCCCCTGACCGGGAATGGAAGAGGAAGAAGTGGCTCGCGAGGGCGTCATCGGAGGAGGTCCCTGGCTTCTCGAGGGCCAGGTCTAAGACCCCCGACCGTCGCCCCGGGCCCGTGGAACAAGAGAAGCCTGCCAAAGTTCCTCGCGTGGAGCCGGAGTCTGCTGGACACGTAAGCCCCGTAATCCTCGAGGACTCTCCTCCCAGAGAGCTGACGTCAGGCCTGGCGCCGCCGGGGCCCGAGTCGGTGGCAGCTGCGTCTCCCGAGCTGAGTCTCAGGGTGACAGCCTTGGAGAGCAGACTGTCTGCCTTCATGGAGCAGCAGCGGGCACTGATGGCCAGCCTGTCTGGTGCATCTGCCCCGACCACTGGGACATCGACTTCGAAGTCAACCCCGGAGACCGAGCCGATACTCGAGTCCATCATGGCTCGAAGTCGACCTCGGTCGCGGTTTCCCTCGACCTCCCGTTTGGGACCGAGGGCGTCGACGCCGGTGCCTCTGGCGTCAGGGCGGGTGCTCCAGGGCCCTGCGGGGTCGGACCCTGACTCCTCCTCGGACAAGTCCGCCTGGGAGACGGAGGACGAGGAGTCTCCCGATACGTTCAAGACTCGGTGTGTCCCGTCGGACTCACCGCAGTCTGAGCCCCGGAGTAGATCCCCTCCGGAGGATACTCGGTTCTCTGAGTTTGTCCGGGATATGGCCACTGCCTTGGCTATTCCGGTGGACCTCGAGGAAGAGCCTCGAGCTGAAGAGCTCGAGGCGCTGCAGTATGACTCTCCTCCGAAGGAGGCCTTTACTGTCCCGGTTCCTACGATGCTGGAATGGCTCCTCTTCCGTATGTGGGAGGCAACGGCCTCGGCGCCGGTTCTGAGCAAGCGAGTCGACTCGATCTATCGACTCAGAAAGAGCCCTGGTTTTCAGAAGGCACAGCTACCACACCATTCTATGGTTGTGGAATCGGCCATGCATCGTCTGAAGAGCCAGAAGATGCACTCTGCGGTGCCCCCTGGCAGGGAGGCCCGTAACTTTGATGGCGTCGGTAGAAAGTGCTTCCAGGGCTCGATGCTTGCTTGCCGTGTCCAGTCGTACTAGCTGTACATGGGCATGTACTTGCGGGACCTGGCCAAGGAGTTGGCCGGGTTCTCTGCTGGTCTCTCCGGGGAACCCTTGCAGAGATTTAAGTCCTTGTCCTCGGGGATTCGGGACTGCTCGAAGTTCATGTCCCGCGCCGCCTACGATGGCTTCGAGGCTTCGGCCCGAGTTGCAGCAGCCGGCATCGCGGCTCAACGCCAGGCATGGCTGCAGTCATCGGACCTCGAGCCATGGGTTCAGGACAAGTTGGTCGATGTCCCTTGCCGAGGTGAAAACCTTTTTGGCAAGCCCATGACCGAGAAGGCCGCTCAGGTCGAAACAGAGCACCTTACACGGACAAGGCTGTCTAGGAAGACCTCTGCCCCTTCTCATAAAAAGAAGGGCTCGGGTAAAAAGCCCTTTTACCCGAGGAAGGGCACTGCCTACAGTACCCTCAATATCAGGCTGCCCAAGCTGCACCCCAGGGTCAGCAAGCCAAGGGGCAGGGTAATGGGCCCCGTAGGCAGAGGACCCCCAAGCCTCCGGCCCCTGCTCCCACTCAGCAAGGTGGGGGTTTTTGACTCCTTGAGCGTAGCCTCTCCATCTCTGCTCTCCCAACCCTGCACAGGAGGTCGCCTAGCCCTCTTTGCCCACCAGTGGCCCCTTATCACCGGGGACAGTTGGGTGTTGGACATAGTCCACAGGGGCTATGCACTGCATTTTCACCAACTGCCTCCTGCTTACTTTCCAGGGGAGCCTCCAAGGCCTCCCCTGCACACAGACCTTCTCCTTCAAGAGCTTCAAGGTCTGTTGGTGGACAGGGCGGTGGAGCCTGTGCCTCCCCACTCACAAGGGCACGGATTCTACTCCAGGTATTTCCTGGTACCCAAAAGAACTGGTGGCCTTCGATCCATTCTGGACCTCAGGAACCTCAACAAGTTCCTAGAGAAAGAAAAGTTCAAGATGCTTACTCTTGGAACACTTCTGCCCTATCTCCAGCAGGGAGATTGGCTATGCTCCTTAGATCTAAAGGATGCGTACACTCACATCCTCATTCATCCAGACCACAGAAAGTACCTCAGGTTCATTGTGGGAGGAAACCATTATCAGTACAGAGTGCTGCCTTTCGGCCTCACCTGCGCTCCCAGGGTCTTTACCAAATGCCTGGCAGTAGTGGCGGCCTACCTGAGAAATCAGGGAATCTTTGTCTTCCCCTATCTGGAAGACTGGCTCATCAGAGGTCAGACGTGCCAGGAGGCCAGACAGGCCACCCTCAGGACTACTGCTCTTCTTCAAGTCCTGGGGTTTGTCATAAACTTCGCAAAGTCCACTTTGCTCCCCTCTCAAAACTTGGAGTTCATAGGAGCAAGGCTGGACTCTCTGCTGGCAAAGGCTTTCTTGCAAGAAGACAGGGCCCAAAGGTTGGTGGCCTTGGCAAATCAGTTTCTCAGCAGGACACTGGTCTCCGCCAGACTCTGCCTAAGGCTGCTTGGCCACATGGCTTCGACAGTGCATGTGACCCACAATGCCAGGCTCCATATGCAGCCTGCACAGTGGTGCCTTTAGACTCAGTGGTCACAGGCCACAGGCAGCCTCAGAGACAGGATAAGGGTGTCCAGACAATTTCTGAACTCCTTCCACTGGTGGCTGCACCCACCCAATCTACTAAAGGGGGTGCCTTTTCAGATTCCTGGGTACACGGTGGTACTGAGCACAGACGCCTCCCTGCAGGGCTGGGGAGCTCATTGTCTAGGCAAGTGCACCCAGGGTCTGTGGTCTCCTTGGGAAGCTGCACAGCAGATCAATCTCCTCGAGCTCAGAGCTATTCGATTAGCACTCAAAGCTTTCTCTCCTGCCCTGGCTCATCAATCTGTCCTGGTTCATACAGACAACCAAGTAGCCATGTTTTATGTGAACAAACAGGGCGGGACTGGGTCCAGAATCCTTTGTCGGGAGGCTCAGGACCTTTGTTCATTTGCTCTCAAGCACAACATGCTCCTCAAGGCCGTGTACCTTCCAGGCCAGGACAACTACCTGGCCGACAGGTTAAGCAGAATGCTGCAGCCCCACGAGTGGCAGCTGCATCCTTCAGTAGTTCAGAGGATCTTCCTAAAATGGGGTCTCCCTTTGGTAGATCTCTTTGCCAGCCCAATGAACAGTCAACTGCCAAAGTTCTGCTCCAGGCAACCGCATCCTCTGAGAATAGCAGCAGATGCTTTTCTGATTCCATGGTCTCAGGGCCTCCTGTATGCGTTTCCTCCCATGCCCTTGGTGGCCCGAACGCTCTTCAAAATTCTTCAGGACAAGGCCTCGGTCCTGCTGGTGGCTCCCAGGTGGCCGAGACAGCCTTGGTTTCCTCTTCTGCTTCAACTGGCGGTGGATCCCCCACTGCCTCTGGGGTTGCAACCCGACCTTCTCTCACAGGAGCAGGGTTCCCTTCTGCACCCCACTCAAAGCTCTCAATTTGATGGCCTGGAGGCTGCAAGGGTAGTTTTTGCTTCCTGGGGCCTGACTCAGGAAGTTGAGGAGGTTGTCCTCGCCTCTAGAAAACAGTCCACTAGGAAAACCTATGCTCTCAAATGGAAAAGGTTTTCTGTGTGGTGTCAGCTACGTACAGAGGATCCTTTCTCCTGTACTGTGCCAGTAGTGCTTCAGTACTTACTGCACTTATCAAATCAGGGACTTAAGTCCAATTCTGTTCGGGTCCACCTCTCAGCTCTAGCAGCTCACCACTCACTGGTGGAGGGATATTCTCTGTCAGGTCACCCCTTGGTGTCCCGCTTTCTCAGGGGCTTGCTTTTGCTCAAGCCTCCAATCCGTCCTCCTGCCCCTGAGTGGGAGTTGAATGTGGTCTTGCAGCAACTGACTCGCCCACCTTTTGAGCCGATGGCTACTTGTCCACTACGCTTCCTATCCTGGAAGACACTCTTCCTGATAGCCCTTACCTTGGCTAGGCGAGTGAGTGAGCTTCAGGCCCTGGTCTGTGATAGGCCTTACACCAGGATTTATAGGAACAGGGTAGTCCTCAGGACTCATCCCAAGTTCCTTCCAAAGGTTGTCTCCTCTTTCCACCTCAGTCAGGAGGTGGTTCTTCCAACATTCTTCCCTAGGCCTCATGCAAGCCAGGCTGAAGCAGTCCTGCATACCCTGGACTGTAGGAGGGCCTTATCCTTCTACCTTGACCGTACGCAGGGGCATAGGAGGGCTACTCAGCTCTTCGTATCCTTTGACCCCAATAAGTTGGGGTTGGCTGTGTCCAAGCGTACCTTGTCCATCTGGGTAGCTGACTGTATCACCTGGACTTACAAGGCAGCTGACCTTCCTTTGCAGGGTCGGGTCACAGCCCATCGTGTCAGGGCAATGGCTGCCCCAGTGGCTTATCTCCGCTCTGTGCCCTTGGTAGACATCTGCAGGGCTGCAACTTGGTCTTCAAGCCAGATGTTTGCGGCCCATTACTGTCTGGAGAGGGAGTCCCGTAGGGACAGTGCTTTTGGCCAGGCAGTACTCCGGAATATCTTTGAGGTTTAGGCAACTCCTGCCCTCCTGCCCTCTGTTGGGCTACTGGTGGAGGTTGTGTCCTTGAAAAGCCTTTCTTTGCTGCTGAGACTAGAGGGAGTACTCTTGTTCAGCCTGGGTTCCTCAGTAGCCCAGAGCTAGGGAGTCACCCATATGTGAGGACTGACTTCCTGCTTGGTCCTGGAGAAAGAGTAGTTACTCACCTGTAACAGGTGTTCTCCAGGAGCAGCAGGAATCAGTCCTCACAACCCTCCCTCCTCCCCTGGGAGTTGCAGTTGTACATAGTTTATTTTTTCATTTTTGTGTGCTGTTCTTAGCTATGTCATTTGACTGAGGTAAGATGGCACCTTTAGGCGGGAAGGGAACTGCGCATGCGTGCCTGCATTCCCAAAGGCTTTCATAGAAAGCTGGGGAAATGCTCCGCTGGGGCTTCATCGGCGCCGATGACACCCACATGTGAGGACTGATTCCTGCTGCTCCTGGAGAACACCTGTTACAGGTGAGTAACTACTCTTTATGAGCCCTCTCCTTCCTGATGATAAGAGACAAGATTACCTTGCACTTATCAAACATGCTCAGGATGTTTCCAAATTCGTAAATCGTGCAGCTTTTGATTGTTTTGAGTGCATAAGCAGAACTTCTGCTATTGCCATAGGCGCACGTAGGATTGCCTGGCTCCAGGCATCTGACTTGGAATTTGGGTACAGGACAAACTAGGGAATATTCCTTGCACAGGAGAAAATCTCTTTGCCAAAAATTGGCAAGAGAAAGCTAATGAGCCAGATGCTGATAATCTCACCTTGGATAGATTATCAAAATCTACAGCTGATCCTGTAAGGAAAATGTCCTACAAAAAACATTCTTCACTAGAAAGAAGAAGTTCTACCCCTCCTATACCCAGCAAGGGCATCGTTCAGGTCAGTCTGCCCAAAAGGGTCAGCAACAACCTAAACAAAGAAAAACAAAGGCTGCTAAGCCTCAACCGGCTCAGCCTCCACAGGGGCTTTGACTCCCATCTAGAGAACTTTGTCTTCCTGGCCCTGAACGGGCCAGAGCCTTCCACCATTCCAGGAAGGTTATGTTATTTTGCCCCCAGATGGGGGCAGATAGCAGCAGAAAGTTGGACTCTGTCCATTGTAAAAGAGGGATACAAGCTTCACTTCCTCAGCATGCCCCCTCCTACAATGGTAAGACAGTTCAATTCTCAGACCTCTCTCAGCTCCCAGTTAGATCACGAGGTCAGTCTGCTTCTTGCCCAAGGGGCAATAGAAGAAGTACCTATTCATCAACAAGGTGCAGGGTTCTATTCCCCCTTTTTCCTTATTCCAAAGAAAACAAGAGGGCACAGAGCCATTTTGGACCTCAGAGAATTGAACAAATTCAAAGAGAAATTCAAAATGATTTCTATGGGAACTCTACTGTCATACCTTCAGAGTCAGGACTGGCTTTGTTTCTCTAGATCTCAAGGATGAGTACACTCATGTTCTCATCCATCCAACTCACCGAAGGTTTCTTCGCTTTTTATTTCAAGGCAATCACTACCAATACAGAGATTTTCCTTTTGGCCTGGCCTCAGCACCAAGGGTGTTCACAAAATGCATGGCTGTGGTGGCAGCATTTCTCCACACCCTAAGAATATTTGTCTTCCCTTACTTGGACGATTGGCTCATTCGAGCCCCATCAGAGCCAGAGGCCAGGTTTTCTCTATCTCCCACAATGCGTATCCTTCAATATTTGGGACTTGTCATAAACTTCCCAAAATCCAACCTAGCTCCCACACAGTCTCTAGAGTTCATAGGAGCCCTGCTGGATACCAGACAGACAAGGGCCTATCTTCCACAGTCCCGCTGCCTTCGCATTGTGCAGTTAGCTTCCCAAGCAATGCTATAGTCTCACCTCACTGCTCGGGAAATGTTACAATTGCTAGGCCACATGGCATCCACCATGCATATGGTCCCTTATGCCCGCCTCCACATGAGGGCAGCTCAGTGGACTCTATCCACTCAGTGGACTCGGGCGTCAGGTTGCCTGTCAGACAAAATAGCAACCTCAGATCTTCTTATTTTGTCTCTCCAATGGTGGCAGTCACCCCAGAATCTGTTGGTGGGGTCCCCTTTTCAGCAACCCCCACCCCAAGTAACTCTAACAACAGATGCCTCACAGGTGGGTTGGGGAACCCATTTGCAAGGCCTCTCTACCCAGGGTTCCTGGACTCCACAGGAGACCGATCTACACATCAATCTCCTAGAGCTCAGAGCAATCTTCCTTGCTTTTCGAGTGTTTCACATCCAGCTCAGCTACAAAACTGTCCTAATTCAAACGGACAACCAGGTAGCCATGTTCTATGTGAACAAACAGGGCGGAACAGGCTCTCTGTCGCTCTGCAACGAAGCTTTGCGACTTTGGGCCCTCGCCAGAGAGCATCAGATTCATCTCCTTGCAGTGTATCTTCCAGGAATTCAAAACTCTTGGGCAGACAGACTCAGTCGCGTTCTGCTTCCACACGAATGGTCTTTCCATGCAGACCAGGTAGCCAAAATTTTCCAATTTTGGGGAACCCCAGACATAGACCTCTTTGCAAGTCCACTGAATGCCAAACTTCCCCGGTTCTGTTCCAGAATTCCGGCTCAGGGTTGTCAGGCCAGGGATGCCTTCCTCCTCCATTGGGGTCGGGACTTTCTGTATGCCTTCCCACCCATTGCCCTAATTCCCAGAACTTTATTCAAGCTTCAGAGAGACAGAGGCCATATGATTCTCATAGCCCCACATTGGCCACGACAAGTGTGGTACCCTCTGCTCTTACATCTCTCTCAAGCTCCATCTCTGGAGTTAGGATCGGCTCCAGATCCCCTATCCCAGGAGGACGGGATGCTGTGGCATCCCAATCCCCAGTCTCTACATCTCAGGGCCTGGTTGCTGAAAGCCTAGAACTTCATGGTCTTAATCTTTCTCAGCAAGTAAAGGATATCCTTTATGCTTCCAGGAAACCATCCACAAGACGCTCTTATGCTTTCAAGTGGAAAAAGTTTACCATATGGTGTTCGCAGAAGGGTCTTAACCCTCTTGCAATACCTCTGGAATCATTCCTGGAATATCTCCTTCATTTGTCTAATGCAGGGCTTAAGACCAATTCAGTGAGAGTTCATTTGAGTGCTATTGCAGCTTCTCTCAAGCCTTTAAATGGGTAACCTATTTCCTCTCATCATAGCGAGATTTATGAGAGGCCGCCTTCTAACTAAGCCTCCTGTTAAGCCACCACTGGTGACATGGGATTTAAATCTGGTTCTTGGCCAGCTCATGAAGCCGCCTTTTGAACCATTAGCTACTACACCTTTGAAATTCCTTTCCTAGAAGGTTATTTTTCTTATTGCAATCACATCAGCACGTCGCATCAGTGAATTGCAAGCATTGGTGGCTGATCCTCCTTTATACAAGGTTCCATCATGATAAGGTAGTCCTTAGGACTCATCCCCACTTTATGCCAAAGGTGGTTTCACCTTTTCATTTAAACCAAGCAGTTTACCTTCCTGTTTTTTTCCCCAGGGCCTCATGCCTCTAATGCAGAAAGGAATCTTCATACTTTGGACTGTAAAAGAGCTTTGGCTTTTTACTTGCAAAGGACGCAGCAACATAGAAAGTCCTCTCAACTGTTTGTTGCTTTTGATACTAGTCATTTAGGACTTCCAGTCTCTAAAAGGACACTGTCCAACTGGCTTGCACAATGTATATCTTTTGCCTATCGGAGTAAGAACCTTCCTCTTGAAGGCCATGTCACAGTGCACAATGTGAGCCATGGCAGCCTCTATGGCTCATCTTCACTCTGTGTCTATCGACGACATCTGTCGAGCAGCTACCTGGGCCTCGGTTCATACCTTCACAGTCCATTACTGCTTGGACAAGGACTCCCGCCGGGATGCCTTGTTTGGTCAGGCTGTTCTTCAACATCTGTTCCATACTTAATCAACTCCTACCCACCATCCCTGGTAGGATGCAAGAGATCCATGGGGGGAAGTGGAGCCCTTTCAAAAGGGCACACAACTTCTGGGGTTTCTCCTTGGCATTTGGTAGCTAGGGAGTCCCCATATGTGAAGACTACATTCCTGCTTGTTCCTGGAGATAGCATAGTTACTCACCTGTAACAGGTGATCTCTGGGAACAGCAGGAATTTAGCCTTCACAACCCACCCACCTCCCCTAGGAGTTGTATCTCTCTATCTTTCTCTTTTTTTATTTACATTCTCTTATATACTGTGCTATTCTGCATCAGTGTGGTTTACATTGAACAAACTGAAATTACATTGAACAGGGCATTATAACTTGGAGATAACTATTTTACAGGGAACATGGGCTATGGAGGGTTAAGTGGCTTGCCCAAGACCACAAGGAGCACTTGTGGGACTAGAAACCCCAGTCCTTCTGGCCTGAAGTACCTTGCCCCAACCACTAGGCCACTCCTCCACTCTCTCTCTCTCTCTCTCTTTGTCTCAGCTTTAAACTCAACTGGAGAGAGACAGTTGGGGAAGGCAGCACGCAGGCGCTGTGGGATGCTCCCAAAAGCTTTCTAATTGGACGCTGGGGAGCGTTTCCGCGCAGGCTCCGTCGGTACCCACGATACCTATATGTGAAGACTAAATTCCTGCTGTTCCCGGAGATCACCTGTTACAGGTGAGTAACTATGAAAAAACCTCTAAGGCCCCTTCCTTGGTAAAGCAATCAGCTACAATGGCCCAAGCATGAGTTCATTTGGGAGCCTGAGGCCTAATAATCAGCTGTCGCATATTCAAGTCATTGGGTAGTAGGAAGAAGCATAATCTAACATTGCAGTTTGGGGAAAAACCTCCTCTTGGAGCCTAATGCTTAGAGTTTTTTTTCCCTTTTCTATTAATGGTTTTTATTGTAAACTGCTTTGCTGTGTGCTAAAAGCAGTACAGTAGCCGTAAAACCATAAAACATAATGCCAAGCGGACAGACTCAATTAACACCTTAAGGAGGTGGGATGGTCGGGGGTCGAAAAACAGCTTTGACTTGCTGAGGTTCTCTTTCAGAAGGATTGAGATAGGTACGAGCTTGGCATGGATTCCTGTGTCGAATCCTTATGGAAGAATCAGTAGGGAGCAACAGCCCTATTAGTTCTCAGAGTTTGGTTGCTACAGACAGCAGCAAAGACCTTGCTCAAAGGCACGAGGGTGTGAGTCTTACCACGCAAAGCTGTGGTTACCGCATTGTCAAATAGATCTTACTGTTAGGTACTCCATCCCATGTCAGGTGCCCCAAGTGCTTCAGTTTACTGGCACTTGCTTTGTTGTGCTATTGGGACTCCTCCATTAAAGGCATCAGCATTGGTGCAATTTTGTTTTGTCCTCAAAAGCAGGTGCCTTAAGATAGATGCTCAATGCAGGGATGCCTGCAGCAATTTTCATTAGGGCTGTGTAGTGGCTCTAAGGAGCTGCTTCCATCGAGGTCTGAGATGCAGGGCCCTTGGAACCTGAGACAATGCCTGAAAAGGCAGAGCAGTTTCCAGCTTCTGCGGTTTAGAAAATTTGAAACACTGAATCAGGGTATCATCCACACCCAATGCCCAGTGCCGGGTCTGAGCCAGTGCTGGACCCCAGTGCCAGGTCCCGATTTGGCTGTGGCAGCGCCCAAAGTGGCCTGTCTAGTGGTTGCAACATATGCGTTTCTACAAGGGCAGTGGAAGCCGACAACAGGGCCAGCAGAATCTGTGGTGACGCCATGGCAGATGTAGGTACTCTGCGCCGCTTGAGCACCTGTGGCCCGACACAGCAGTGGCATCAATGCCGCAATCATGCCCCCAGCAGTGTGAAGGGCCAGAGTAGTTCAATGCTGGAAAAACCCCTGCTGTCCACCATGCATAGCCTGCCGCTGGGACTGAGGCCTCAGTACTGAAGTCCGAGCTGTTGTCGCCATGATTTGTGGTGGGAACCGCTTCTCCGCTGTGGTCGGCAAGAGAGGTGGCTCTACCTCCAGCAGCATGGGGGGATCAGTGCCACAAAAGCCCTTTTGGTCCACGATGTGACCCCTGCTGGCACTGATACATCTGCGCCATGGAAACTGTTGGCCTTAGGATTTGCAGGTAGGGCACTTTCCACTCTGCCACAGGTCTAATCCTGAGTTACTGGTTGGTGTGCTGAGAAGGACCTCTCCTGAGCCACTGCAGGAATTGATTATCACTCTCGGGCCCTCATGGAACAGTCCCGTGATGGTGAGCTCCGGTATTGGTACTGCTGTCATCTATATGCCTGTGAGCAATGTCAGCCAAGATGCGGCATGCGAGGCCACATTGGATGATCGACATGCACTGGAGCTCTCACAGGCTGCACTGGTCAGGCAAGGTGCAGGCCTGCTGCGGGCCTGCGTCGACACACTCCCAGCCAGGGGTTTTGGCCTTCCACTTCTCCTGCTGGGAGATGGTCCGATCTTCTTCTCTGGATCAAAGAGTGTGGCTGGGCTTTTCCAACTGGCCAGAGAACAATCCTGGAGCATGGCCAGAAGAGGGGAGACCACTCTGGTTAGGGAATCTTGTTCAGCAATGGCCATTGAGAATGTGAGGCATGGGAAAGTGACTTTGCAGCTCTTGTCAGTAAGAAAGAGAAAAATTCAAAGAAAAGACAAGCAAAAAATAAAGGAGACCAGGGAGATTCATCCTCATGGCCGGACGAAAAGAATAGAATCAGTGGAAATGGGAGGCACTGTGGTGGTGTGACTGTCACATGCTCCCTGTTGGAGATCTATTTCCGTCCATGGCTCCATTGGATGACGTCACCTGTGTGTGGCTGATGTATCCCACTTGTCCATGGAGAAAGGCAGAGAACCCCCTTCTTATTGACTCCTTTACTCTTACTTTTTCTCCAGAGTACCTTGTTGAGCCGAATACTTGACTTGGATGTGATTGCAGACTTCCCAGCTCTTAAGCGTGCTCTTTCTCTTCTTCACTCCAAGGGACATCCTCTGAATCCTTTTCCCCTCTCGTGCCTGGATCAGGGTTCCCTGCTGCCTCTTCTGTCTTCAAGGCACCTTCTCTCCTCTTTTTTGGTTGTGCAGTAGTGCAGTGACCTATGCTTCCCTTGTCACTGCTTAGGCTGCTGATTCCCAGGTTGCCTTATCTAGGAACCTCTCCTCCCCTCTTACATTGCATGATAGTGGAGCCAGAGGCACCTGCCACGGTGGTACAGTGGCCGTAACAGAGATAGGAAACTTCCTTTGGGCTTGGCCTTTATACCAGTCAAATTTCCCTCCTAAGTAAGGTCTGTTCTCACTGTTACCTCATCCATAATGACAGCTCTTCCATATTCTAGAAACACTGGTTGGCATCAAAAGGTCACAAAACTATTTTGGTAGAGCCACTGGAAGTCTCTGCTGCTCAGATAAGGCAGAACCTAGGGGTCTCTACATATTATTGATCCCTGTGCAAGTGTGCATACTTCTACTTGCGTACAGGGTAGTCAACATTCAGATAACCTATTTAGCTAAGTAAATGGCTTTTGAAAATTGCTGCCCTTATGCTGAAACTACTGGGCCCAGTGGCATTCCCAGCTTCCTCGGCACCTGGGGTGGGCACCCTGCACTGTCGACACCTTCCTTGGCTGGATCCATGGAGAGAGCATGGCAAACTTACCAAAAAGCTGGCTTGCCACAGTGCCTTGTGCTTCGTGGTCCTGCTGCCCTTTTCTTTCAGCCATAATCTCGTGATTCAAGAAGCAGTATATTAAGAAACTAATAAACCATAAACCGCAGCATAGATTTTCATTTGTTCATTGAGGTGCTGGTCTTTTTCCAAACAGTATCACAGAATTATTCTATCCACTGAGCTTGCTGTGAAAAACAAGACTCTTTTTCCTTTTCTGTTGTTTTTAGAAAAAACACAAGATGATCTTGTTTTCTGGGCTATGATTTTCATTTGTTGTATGTCGAGAGCATCCTAAAAGGAATTAGTCTAACTTTTAGTAACCTGGCAACAAGTTCATGCAAATGATGGGCAAATGAACCAGTAGCTGAGCTGTAATGTTTTTACCTGTACAAAGAAAAGCCTTTACAAGCAAGGGAAAAGAGGCTTGACATAGGACTTGGACAGATGCTGTAAATATGGTAAGGCAAATCAATTCTGTTAAGTCAGATAAAGAAATAACTGCTCTGTCTGACCTAGATGAGAGAACTGAAAATGGGCTAGAATTTGTAGAGTAGCAGATAGAGGAAGGGCTGAGAATAGTAATGAGGTTCAAGTGCACAGAGATTTAAGAATGCAATATAGCGAGCTCCCTAATGGACCATTGCACTGGTGGCTCCAGATGAAAATTAGTTTTAGTTTTGAATTCTGAGAGAAGGAGGAAGAAACTTCTTCAAGATCCTAGTTAGTAGATAATTTTCTCACAACCACAGCGTCTTTCAGTCTTACATGCAGAGGTTCACTTCAAAAAGGCACCAATCACTCCAGCAGCTTTGGTTGAAAGTATATGTTGTTCTCCGTGGACAAGCAGGAATGATCCCTGATGGAGCCCCTGCGTGGGAACGCTCACCAGCTTGTATTGGATGCTTTTGGGAGGCTCCACTGCACCTGCATGCCGCCTCCTCGCTTACTGTGGCAGCACCATCTTGGATCAGTCTTTTGTTTTCTGCAAAACCCCACAGACATGTTCCTGAAACTTTCTCCACTTGGTAAACTTTCTTTGTCCCTATGGGGGTTTTGGCACTCATGGTTTATTTTATTTAACAGGGTTTTTTTTATACTGCTTTATCATTTCAACCAAAGTGGTTTACATTGTAACTTAAACTTGGTAAATGTACATTAAACAGGGACATTGATAACTTTGGATTTTTCTGAGGCAATGGAGGGTTAAGTGACTTGCCCAAGGCCACAAGGAGTGCTAGTGGGAATCAATCCCTGGTCTCTTGGTTCCTAAACCAGAGCTCTATCCACTAGGCTACTCCTCCATTCTTTTCCCTTTTAAAGTTTTTTTTTTGTCTCCCTCGATCATTTATTTTTATTCCTTTATCAGTGGTACCTCTGCCCTCATAGGCGCCGGTGCTCCTGTTGGGCCTTGCTTCAAAATTGAGCGGTTTGATTTCACTGCTATTTTTCTGGGCAACATGTCCCAGAAACCTGCCAGCGGGTTTAAAAAGTGTACCCAGTGCTTTAGGACCATATCCGCCATGGATACACACAGCTATTGCCTTCAATGCCTGGGACCTGATCATCAGCCCTCTTCTTGTAATTTGTGTTTGTGGATGACAGAGGCCTCAAAGGTCAAGAGAAGCAGTGCAATCACTGCTGTTGGACCCACAGCCTTCGGAGTCAGTAGCCATGGAGAAGTGCCTTCTGCAAGCTCTTGAGGAACGCATCATGGTGCTCCCTAGATATGAAGGATGCGTATAGCCACCTACAGATACATCCCGCTCACAGGAGGGATTTCCGATTCATCTTGGGGGGACAACGCTTCCAGTGCCGTTGCCTTTCACTGACAGAGTTTCTCTTGCAGGTAAAAGGATGGCTGGCTTGTTGAACCAAGCTCACCTTTGGAATCTCACTCTTTTTTTTCCCTTTGCTCCTCTGCTGCATTGGCTTGGTGAAAGTCCACTCTCAGCAGGGTCTGAGCCTTTGACATCTTTAACCTGAGCCTGTTTTGGGAGGCATGACAGAGGTAACCTTGGAATGACTCCTTCCTCTTGGTCTAGGCCTAATCCAACATCCAGAACCCCACTGATTAGGAAGCACAGTGCCCCATCCACTCAGCTTGGAAGAAAGGAAGTGAGAGAAAGACACGTATCCCTCCAAAATACCGCTACATGTAGGGAGCCAGAAAGAAAAATCCTCACAAGTTATAATATTATTCCGCTGCTGTGGCAATAGAGCTCCCTTTATGTCCGTTTCTGCAGTTACCCTTTTCTGGAGCCTTACCTTTGAAATGCTAGGGCACCTCATGACCATGGGGTCGCAGCAAGAAATGTAAATTAAAATTGCACCCCGAAACAGCAGAGGAAGAAATTCCTTGGGGGCCAGAGTAACAAGGCCTCCCATTTAAGGTGGGTGTAGAGGCAAATGCATTTTTGTCTTGGAGTCTGGAAGCCAAGGGGTAACTGATCTTGTGAGAGGAGGGCATGGGCCAGTCTCAGCAGAAATGGTCAAAAGTAGCAAGTCACTGCCATGGATGCTAAGAACCATAAGAAATGAAACCTTTATTTATTTAAACAAAAAATATACCCTGTTTATTTATTTGCTAAAAATGTCCAAAGTAGTATACAGCACTATAAAGCCTTAAAATATAGCAAAGTAAAATTAAATGTAAACTAAACCCCATAGAAACTTGATACTGATGCTCGCTCTCTCTCTCCTGCTACCCTCCATTAACTACGCAGGGAAGAAAACAGCATAACGCAGTGACAGTCAGATGCTCCCCTCATGTCTGAAACGTATTTAGGAAACGGACAGGTTTTTATTTTCATCTGGATATTCTCTAATCCTGCTCTAACTTGAGTTCCTCTATATATGGATTGCACAGCTTGGGGATAACAACTGAAAAGCCCTGAGCTTTCATTCACCTCCTCACAGAGATCACCAAATGCACCATTTGACTAGATTTTGATGCTTAACCAGGCACTTGTCACTCTATTTTGGTACGTTAGTAACCTGGTCTATTTGTCATCAGTACCCTAAAAGCCAAGGCCAGCAAATTAAAGTCAATCCTAGTTTTCACTGGCAACCAGCACAAGACCTTCAATAAAGGGAAAGTTGGCATCCACTTCAGAGAGCCTATTATAATGCTGCATTTTGACTCACCTGAAGGCCTTGATAGCTTACCTGGCAACCCCATACACACACCAGTTTAAATGAGGAAGGGGGGGGGGGCGTTAGACTGAAGTGGAAAGTCACTAATGCTTGGACAAAAGTACAAATCTACAAATACGAGAAGTAGGACAAAACTAGATTGGTGGATTCTGGGGAAAAGGAAAAGAAAAATATTAATTCCATATATGTATGTGATTCCATGATTTTCCCATTTTGATTAAAATATAAAAAAACAATCACGTTCCAAGTGAGTGACTATACTTCATGTAAGAGAGTCAACAAACTTACACTTGCTAAAATAGCTTCAGCGTTTACTCGTGCTCTGCTTCTAATGAGTTAATTCTGGAAGGACAAGAGGTGGTGACGTTCTTCAAGGGGAGATGTTAAGGGTGGAATATGTTTAACAGAACTCAAGAATAGGGTGGATGTCATATCCTTTGTTTCCCACTCTTCCTAAGATGTGCTGAAGCTCAGGGAATCTGCCTAAGCACAAGTGAGAGGGTCCCAAGGGTCCAAGAAGGCTTAGGGCTTGGGAGAAGGGGAACAATACGAACCTAACTAAGGATCTTGTGTTGGAAATGTTCTGCAATAATTCCTGCATGTGCGAAGAGGAAATGGAAAGAGAAGGGTGAAGAGTGTGGTCAGCTTAGGGCAGAAAGAAGCAAGTGGGATATCCCAGGATGACGAGCCTATCCTTGCCTAAAAAGGAAAGTTGATTACTGTCAGGTGGAGAAGGTATCTTTGAATGCACATGCTATTAGTAATGTGCTTTCATGTTCAATGAAAGCCAGGATCATTGCAAAACAGGAAATGATGATGCTGTAGTCATTTCCTGGTTCCTGACAATAGTGTGCACTCTTGCACATGCACGAATAGTACATATGATTGTGTAATAGTGCACATCCTTGCAAAAGAGTGTGCAATGCTGAGGGCAAACAATACAAATGATATGAAAAAAATGCTAAAAGAAAATGAAATGATATGAATATTTTCATGCTGCACACCCATACTTGCTCTTAGAATCTGTCCCTTCAGTCTTAAGATTCCTGAATCAAACTGCATCAGCATGTGGAACCTACAACAAATTGTCCAGCAAGCGTCCACACAGACACAGGTCAGCCACACTGACAAGCTGCACTACCCGTGGCTGGATGGCAGGCCAGGCTGAAAGCAGCGGCACACTGAACAGGCATTCACAGTGCCCGATCATTGCAGAGCAGGCTAATAGCATCTGCACGCTGAGCAGACATTGACAATGCCTGAGCAGCAAAGGAGGCCTAAGGGGCAGGCGGGATGGTGTTAGGGTACAAAGAGGCACAATATGATGGGATATGTGTTGCCAGCAACTGATCCAACACCATGTCCACCCTGCCATGATTCCATGATGGGAGGGAGGGGCCGCGCAATGCTTCTGCAGCATGGGAGAGTGCATGTGCCTCACTGCCCAGTTTTGTAATAAAAGCTGTTAGTGTAGCTGGGTATAAAAAAGGTTTGGACAAATTCCTGTAGGAAAGGTGAATAAACCATTATTAAAGTGGACCCAGAATATCCACTGCTTGACCCAGTACAAGCATTGTGGAACCTGTGTCTTTTGGGGAAACTGCTAAGTACTTGTGACCTAGATTGGCCACTGTTGGAAACAGGATACTGGGCTTGATGGACCAATGGTCTGACCCAGTATGGCATATCTTATGTTCTTAAACTGTGCCCAGGCTCATTTGGATTTATTTGTGGCCCTTACTGCTGGAATTTGTTTACTGATTATTCTTTAATAAAGACATTTTGGTTTTGTCTGCTGGATTTTTCTGCTTTCTGATCCAGGAATTGTTACTAGTGAGATCCACAGTCAGGACCCTGGAAGAAGTGCTTCGTCTCTCCTTGTTTGGTGATGCTTCCAGGGATATGGGATGCAACATAGCCACCTATAAACCCACCCAGACCCAATAGTAGGAAAAGAGATATCCCACAATTACATAAGTTATACAGTATCATCTAAAAATCAAGATTAGGAGCTAACATGATTTTTCCTAAGAAGATTCTTTTAAAAATACAACTACAGATTCTCCCAATAGTGGAAGCAGCAGTGGGAGCAAGTGATTTTGGCTCCTTTTTCTCCTTCTTTTATGCCAGAATACTGAGATGAGGCTCTGCAAGCAAACAATTCACACTGCCTTAGGATCTTATGTTCGCCCACTGTGGTAGGCCAAAGAGTCCCTCCTGTGGCATTTGGCAACATCTTAGTGTGTCCCTATCTCATCTGTACCTCCCCTGTTAACTTTGAGAAATGTTATCGAGACCCAGGTAGCATCCCAAAGTGCATATATATGTGTAAACGCTGACGCAGATCTCTGGACAAACCATTAAAGTAAAAAGGTCCAATATTCAAAAACGCTGAGCTCCTAAACTTAAGCTCCTAATTTAGGTTCTGGAATTTGTCAACTAGAAATGTAGGTGTTATGGCTATGAAGGACCTAGACAAGATTCTCAAGAGCAGAGATGTTTTTCTCCATACCACTATTCGACTTGTTCAAGCCATGACATTTTCAATAACATAATATGGATACAAAAGTTGGACAGTGAAAAAGATAGACAGGAAGAAAATTGATGTCTTTGAATTATGGTGCTGGCGATGAATACTGTGTATACCATGGACTGCCCGAAGAACAAACCAGTCGGTACTAGAGGATATCAAACCTAACCTTTCTTTAGAAGCTCAGATGACAAGACTTTGACTTTTTCATACTTTGGACACATCATGCGAAGAGAGAGATCATTAGAGAAAGACATCATGCTTAGCAAGGTAGAAGGTCAACGTAAAAGAGGAAGGCCAGCAATGAGATGGATTGATACAGTAACAGCAGCAAGTCTGTCAATAATGAGCTGCCTGACTGAAGACTGAAAACAATTTAGGACAACTATCCAGAGGGTCGCCATGAGTCGACACCGACTCGACGGCACTTAACAACAACAGTGATGAAGACAAATTAGTGCTAAGCTCCTTTCTTTCCTGTTCCTAAATCCACCTCTGTTGCCACCTACTTTTTAATTTTCAAAGAGGCCAGTTTAAGAGCCTAACTTGCAAAGTTAAGAGCATAAAGCCTTTGAATATCAACCTCATAATAGTTAATTATTGGTCCCATGTCATCTTGATTTGAACCCTTAAGTCTCAGGACTTGCAATCCTGTTTCTATGGTTAAAACTAAGATAGGTTTAATGTGCTCAGCTATTCAACTACAAAAAGAAACTTCCAACAAATCTTGCTTATAATTGTCTTTCTGCTGTGTGGAGAGGATTTCCAAGCCCATGCTTACCCTCTCTGTGCTCCCAGGCAATAGTAAGACCATATAGAAAAATACTTAGAGCTACTATAAAATTACATGGTTGGTATCCAAAGGGAATTATCTGGCTAATGGCTGCTATTATCTGGATAATTCCCCAAGGTGGCACAATATGGATTTTCAGCAGCACTATCTGTATAGTGCTAGAGCAGTGTGTGGGCATAGTGCTGGGCTATCTGGAGAGCATCAATATTCACTCTGCTATCCGGATAACTATCTGGATAAATTTAGAACTGCAAAAAGCTTCCCTAAATAACTGTGGAGAGTTATCTGGATAGAGGACTGAATATCGTCACTATCTGGATAAAGCCGGCCCTTACTGCTCATACCAGTGATTTTCAGCCTTTTTCATCTCGCGGTACACTGACAAGGCACTAAAATTGTCAAGTCACACATCAAATTTTTTAAGGATATATTTTATCATTTAAAATAAGAGTATTAAAATTGAGTTTAAAGTTCAATAGCTAAAATTGTAATCGTGTTATTTCTAAAAAAAAAAAAAAAAAAAAAAAAAATCAATGGGAAATCTGTGCATGATGATGTGTCATGATGGCCCTTGGATGGTTGAAAGCATATCCTCAAATCCTCCTCCAGTGTTTGAAGCCACAACTTGTTCTTGCTCTTCATTGTGTTCATAGCAGAGAAACCAGCCTCACACAGATAAGATGTTGAGAAAGGAAGAAATGCTTTAAACGCCATCTTTACGATGATGGGGTATTCCTCTCGGAGAGACAACCAGAAAGAGGCCATAAATCTGTTGAGGAGTGTTTCAGTTTCTGTCCTCTATTATTGCTGATTTCTGTCAATTCATCTTCTGCTGCAACTGTTAATTCTGCTGACTCACATGCACTTAACAGAAACGGATGTCTCACCCAGTCCGAGGAAGATACATTAAATGACGGGAAATACACGGGATAACACACCCGATCCGAACTACTGCTGACACTGGTTCCGCGCTCCCTCAAACTATACATTTATTCAGCACTGTTCAATATCAGGATAATAGCATGGAATATATGTATATTATTTAAAGGCTGTGGCCGGCATTTTAAAAAAGTTGATCATGGTCTATAAATGCTGACTCAACAGTATTTATTTATTTATTTAACGAGTGGGGGGGTTTTATACCACCTTATTGTATAGTCAAAGTGGTTTACATTGTAACATTAACAAGGAAATGTACAAAGAATAGGGGGGATAAACTTGGAGGATTAAATAGGTATGATGCCGAATGGCACACAAGAATAAATGTAGTATAGAATTAAAGATATGATTATCAATTAAATTTATAGATTAAGAGGTACATAACTCCAGTAAAGTAAATATAGACTTAAGTATTAGGGGGGGGGGCCCAAGCCAGTACAGATCGGGGATAAGAATTAGGTCTGCAGCTGAACAGGTAAAGGAACAGGGGCAGGGAGAGGGAATAACAGGTAATTTGGTTAACAAGGGAAGTGGGGACTAAGAGGCAAGGTGCTAGGAGTATATTTGATGGGGGGGGGGGGGGTGTACAGAAGGCAACCCATACAAGGGGGATGACATGTTCATGTGGTGGAACCATAATACTCTGTGAAGAGGAATATCTTTATTGCCTTCCTGAAGTCCAAGATGTCATTGATGGATCTGATTTTTTTTCAGGTAGCTCCTTCCATAGCGATGGGGCATATAAGAAGAATGCTCAATTTGTTGTTGTTAAGTAGAAGAGTAGAAGTTGTCTATTTGGCTTTTGCTTTGTCCTTAGGAATGATCAGAGTGATTTTGTTTGAATTTTGTTTTTGTCCATTCTCAGGATTCTTGGTGATCAGGGCTTGGAGGCTGGTTGGCAATAAGTTGTGTAATATTTTTAAATGATAAGTAGAATTCTGAATTTGGAACATGTGAGAACCAGAAGCCAGTGTAGCTGATGTAGAGTGGGTATAATGTGGCTCTGTTTAGCTGTTCCAGTGATTATACGTGCTGCAGTGTGTTATATCAGTTAGAGTGGATGTGTTATTTTCTTTGGGTGGCCTTTATAGATTAAGTTACAGTAATCTAGTATCGGTGTTATCATGGCTTGGTTTACTGTTTGGAAGTTGCTGTCATTGAGTAAGGGTTTAACGTTCTGTATTGTTCTTATTTTGTGATTGGTTGTCTTGGTCATTCTTTTGATGTGTGACTGGAAACTAAGGGGTATGTTTACTAAACTGCGCAATTGTGCGGGGCGCACTTGAGCGTGCGCTAAGGTACCTTAGCACATGCTAATAGTGCATTTTTGTGCCACGCACATGTGCACGCTGCACTAATGGGCCCGCACAAGTGCGCGGCGCGCTGATGTGCGACAGAGGCGTGGAAAGGCATTCTGAGGGCGGAGGAAGGCTCCCGAGGGGCGGAGGGACGGGGTCAAGGGGTGGAGAGTGGGAGGGGAGAGGCTCCCCGTACAGGAGCGGGGCTGAAATTCAACTAAAAAAATACCGCGAGTGAAAACCTCGCGTTAGAGCCGATTTAAAGGGAAGAGAAACCATTTCTGTCAGCAATGTACAGCAAAACCAGGGAAACCTACAAAACGTGAGCAGTGTGATACATGTGCACAGAACAAAATAGCAAATAAAAATTGAAAATGACCACAACAAAATTCTAATAAATTATAATCCAGCTGGGCAATAGTGATAGTCATGGAAAACATCAGAAATAACTCCCAAGAAAGCCCCAAAAAAGAAATATGAATTTTAGAAGGGTCTACGCTCCGTCCCCATACAAGGTGAATGGGTTTATGACCCTGCTCTGCACAATTTCACTGTGGGATCATTCACCTTGTATGGGGACAGAGCATAAAAATAATAATTATTATTTTCTATGCTCCGCGGACAGTGCACTTTAAAATGTGCCTTATGGGGCGCCTTATGTTAACACGCTTTGAGAGTGCGTTTGCTAGTAGTGATAATTAAAATAAAAATAAAATGCCTCCTAAAGCAATCTTCCCCATAATATGTAATGCCTCAGCAAGCCTTGTTCATTGGGCACTGTGGGGGATTGAACCCCTGATCCCTGCACCATTGATCAGTGTCTTAACCATTGTGCTGTGGTTCTGTTCCTGTGCTTACACATCAGCGCGCCGCCTTATGCCGCCCAATATTAAAATGCCTCCTAAAGCAATAGCCGCCTTATGCCGCCCACTATTACACTGGCTCATAAAGTAATGCCTAAGCCAGCTGTCTTCATTGGGTACTGTGGGGGATTGAACCCCTGATCCCTGCACCAGTGGTAAGTGTCTTAACCATTGTGTTGTGGCTCTGCTTTTCTGCTTGCACATCAGCGCGCCACTTATGCCTCCCATGCAGCTTTCTCATGCGCTAATGTGTGGGGCGCACATGGGCGCCGCGCACCTTAGTGCATATTTAAATCCCGGTTTTTCTCTTTTAGAAAGAAATGCCCACTCCTTATATGGCACCCGCACACTAGCGGGCCGCGCACATTAGCGGGGTTTTAGTAAACATACCCCTAAGATTTTGGTCCAGAGTAACTCCAAGGTATTTCACTTCATGTTTGACTGTTAAGTTATGGTCTAGGATTTTTGTTGTCTCAGGTGGAGAGAATGAGGTGCTCTTGGTGATGTGTAGGGCCTCTAAGTTTTTGAAGTTTATGGTGAGGTTTTGTTTGAGCCATTTTATCATTTCCTCAAGGTTATTTATGTTATAATTTTTAAATCTTCATTAGAAGCAACACTATCAACTTCCTATCCTAGTTACTTTTTAATAAATAGAAGGTAAAGTAAAATGAATGAAGCACTCATCCCAGGTTGCCTGTAGAGAGATTACAGTCTCTGTACCAAATGGTGGCATTACCCCACTTCTCTAGTTCTGGCGTGAGTGATGCCAAAGGACATGATCGTTTTAGCGAGTGGAAATGAATAAGTATATCAAGTCTTTGGTTACCACAGTGCATTTCTTTGCATAATAGCTAAAACTAGATGTGTGGCTTGAAGCAGAGCTTATGAAATGGCCAGAGCAGAGCACCTATCAAGAGCTTTCAGCACCTCCACTATAGACACTGTTCCAATGCTCCTGCTTCTCTGTTGAGATAGTGAGTGCTGGGCAGGGTGGTGTTGAAAGAAGATACCATTATGGGTGCATATTCTAATTTTCAGAAAGAGATTCACACCTACCCACCAATTTTCTTCTTCCTGGCTTCTTCAATTTAAGTAAGTATGGAAGTTATTTTATAAGAGGATGCTCATGTGAGTAGTCCAAAAAGCTGACTATTTTATAAAAACGACGTAGGTGCCTAAATCCCTTTATAAAATAGACTCCCAGAACCAGTCTCCATATAATACAAATGCCTGTGTACAGGTTTACACCTGCTCTGAAAAGGGTTAAATATGTATATGTACTCTGCATATTTATCCACACATTCTATAAAATATGAGTTTACATCAAAACTGTCTCTGCTCCACCCAAACTATGCACTCAGGGATAATATGTGCCAATGAATAACATGGGACCGAGTTGCAGATAGCCCGGATTAACCATTAGCCAGCTTAGTAGACATACCCCTATGTGTCTAATTTTTATGCACTAATATGGTCATGAAACTTTATAAAAAAACATTTTCTGTGTGTAAAACAAGATTTATACACAGAAAAACATGTATACAATTGTCATCTATAACTTTTTTTTAATTTGAGTAGTTGCTTCTGACACTATCCCAGGAGATAAATGGATGCTTACCTGTTAGAGCATCAGGGGCACATGTTTAGGACTAGCTGGGGATTTCCCTACTAATCTACCCCCAAACATTAAAAACATCAAAAGTCCATTCTCCCAGCTAAAGGTCAGCATGAGTTTTTAGTCTCTCTGCTTTGAAAAAGGCATTACATGCATAATTCTATGTGTCTGCTCTTCCTGCAAGTAAGAGAATGTGTTGATGACTCTTTGAATTTGTGGCACCATCAGACTCTATATTGTTTTGCTTTGACTGCTGCGTTTCCTTGCTTCCCCCCTCCTAAAACTGATACTCTCGTGGACTGCCTATTACTGCTTAATGGTTGGGCCGGACCTGCCTAATTAGACATAAAAAACTAACCATGATTTCTTCCACCCCTCCCAAGTTGTTGTCAGTATCAACTAACAATACTCAAAAAAATATAATAGACAGCTTCCCCAATTAAACAGCCATAGCTGATGTGAAGGAGTAGCCTAGTGGTAAGCCAAAAGCCAAGGGTTCAGTTCCCACTAGCACTCCTTGTGGCCTTAGATAAGTCCCTTATTCCTCCATTACCTCAGAAGAAAGGCCTGGCAATCTACTTTCTTCCAATCACACTGCCAAGAAAACTCAGGAGCTGCTGGGTCAGCATTCATTTGAAGGCACACACTGCATTGCATCAGCCCTAGTTAGCCTAAAGAGCAGGTTTAGAACTCAAGCCTGAATCTCCCTCCTACTATGCTAGCCCTATTTTGAGCCTGATTTTAATAACGGGGTGCCTATATGAAGCATGTATTTTAAGGCTATTCTGTAAAGGCCATATAGGCTCCTATAGTATGTGCCTTTATAAAATAGGCTTCCAGATGCAGTCCTGATAAGGCACAAGTTTGCATTTGCTATGAAGGAGTAAACGTGTGGGTGACGTCTATATATGTAGACATGGATTTTATAAAATATGCATGTACATTGCAACTCTGCCTCCTCTCTACCAAAGCTATGCCCGTGGGGACAACTCCATGCAAATTGTGTAAAAGTAGATGCACACTTTCTGTGCACATACTTTTCCCATGTGCTTGTGATCATGCCATTTTATCAGTCCTTTTTGTGGAAAAAGTTTTATAAAATGACCTCCCTTTAAAAATAAGCACTTGAACAGCATCTGTCAAGTACTTTTCTTGTAATATGCAAATAAGTACGGAATCTCCATTGCGCTTCCACCTGATGTTAAGTTCAGTCATGCTGTGGCTCTTATTTAAATATATCCACTGCACACTATTACAAGCAGAGGTTTAGCAATGAACCCGAGTCACTGTATTTGTTGGCAAATATCTTTCTTCCTTCCCCACCTTCACTTCCCCATTTCCAGACTCACTTTGCAGTGTAGACGCGCTCAAAGGAGGGAGATCCTGTCCTCTGGAAACTCCTTGAGGTATGGGTCTTACACTCATTCTCCACTTTATATTGAAAAAATGCTGAAAAGCAACAAGAAGAACAGCAATTGGTTTTACCAAAATACATTTAAAGGCACATTTTACAAAGGATGTCAAAGTGCAATCTGGGATGTCCAAGCTGGAACATCTGGGGGGGAAAAAAACAGGCGGGTGCAAGTTCAGGCACAATTTCACAAACATGGAGGTGCTCGATATGGACATCTAGGGAGACATCTATATAGATGTCCCCAGAATAGCATTTCAGAATAGGGATATCTAATAGCCGAATGGGTAGAGCGGTGCGTTGCCAGGGTTCAAATCCTAGTGTGGATCTTTCTGACCTTAAGCTAGTCAATTAATGCTCTGTCTTCTCTACACTCTCTGGATGTTTTAAGGCTAAAACAAGCACTTTCCTGATGCTCATTTGTGCCTGCAGCAGATCTAAACATGGACGTACCTGCAGAAGTCCTGTTTCATCTGTCCACAGCCCCTGCCTACTTGGCTGTCCCCACACCTGTGACATCTTTAAAAGTCATTTGTAAATTGGCTCTGGGGACTCCTCTGTGATTTGGATAATCACGTGCAAGTCTTCAAATCACGACTAAGGGGTATGTTTACTAATCAATGGACTTCTGTGCGATATCAGAGCTGCGGCCTCATTGAATTCAAAGGGGCTGCGGCTCCATATCGCATGGAAGCCACTACCGCTGATTAATAAACATATTCCTTAGACTTTAAAAATGATCCCCTTAGCCGATGTGCTCAATGAAAACTTGGTCATTACTTCCTTGAAATATTTTTATGTTCATCTAAAAAAAATATTATAACCTACAAAGATCCACATTAGTGACATACAGAAACAAAGAGCAAACCAGAAGCAGAACTATGTTTAAGGGGAAATTAGATTTTAATTTGCTAGAAATAAATATCAGTGAAGACAAGTAATCCGCAAATAGAGTGACTGACTACAGTTTTGAAAACTAGCTGAAAATGTACTTAAATACACACACACACACACACACACACACACACACACACACATATATATATATGTTACATGCCTGCATCTGTAAATATATATATACTTAATAACATGTTACACACATACATTTAGAAATATGTGCATTTGAATGGAATAATTTGTCTTTTTGTAAGGGTCATAAGACATTCACCTCTTCCTTATTGTTGTAACCTTGAATGTCTTACTGATTTCCCATGATGGTTTTTGGTATGTCTACTAAAGGGTGTTAGGCTTTTGCAGCTAAAGGCGGGGATTAGTACAAGCATTACACAGGTCTGCAAAAAATTTTTTTTTGAGAGCTGTTTTGGTTATTCCACGTAATATTTATGTTTTTTGGTGCGGTGAATCTGAAAATGACCTCCATTTTGTCATAGGACATCACGTTTCCTGACAATTTAGGTAACTATGTTAAATAAGGCAATACCTCAAAATAAATGGAAGTAGACTTATAAAATTAAAGTTTTATTACAATATTTTCATGAAAATCCTTTTTTGAACTGAAATGAGCTCACCTACACACACTAAACTCGATTCTTCTTCCTTGTGAGGCTCCTCTTGGTGCATTTACGCTTGTGAGTAGCATCTGGAATGTCTCTCTGAAGCATCCAACAGTAGTCTGCCATCATTGTAATGCTCCATTTTCCCTGGTATCTCCTTTCCATTTCTTTAATGTCTTGGTGGAATCGTTCACCTTGTTCCTCACTCACAGCTCCCAAATTTTCAGGAAAGTAATCAAGGTGGGACTGGAGGAAATGCACTTTCAAACTCATCAGGCAACCTAAAGCTTGAAATGCTTTCAGCATTCGTCCGACGATCTTTTTGTAGTGAGGATCTTTGTTATTGCCTAAAAATTTCTGTACGACTTCTTTAAATGCAATCCACCCTTCTTTTTGAGGATCCGTCATAGTATTGACAAACTCTTGATCAACTATAAGCCTTCTAATGTCTGGTCCGAAGAACACACCTTCCTTCAATTTTGCCTCCGACAGGCCTGGAAACTTGGTGACCAAGTATTTGAAACATTCTCCATCTCTTGGAAGTAATTTTACGAATTGCTTCATCAATCCCAATTTTATGTGGAGAGGTGGTAGAAGAACTTTATGGGAAGGTACCAGAGTTTCTCGGAGGACATTTTTTTCACCGACTGTTAGCACCCTCGGCTGCCAACTCTTCTTGGTCCAGTGATTTTGTCGGTCTCGACTGTCCCATAGACACAGAAAACAAGGATATTTGGTATACCCAGCTTGTTGCCCGAGCAGCATGCACAAGACCTTCAAGTCCCCACACACTTGCCAACCATGGTCTTCATATTTAAGTTTACGAAGAACCAATTCCAAGTTCTCGTAGGTTTCCTTCAAGTGTACGGAATGACCTACAGGTATGGAAGCGTAAAAACCGTTGTGGAGTAAAACTGCTTTGAGACTTCTTTTTGAAGAATCTATAAAAAGACGCCATTGCTCTGAATCATACTGGATTTTAAATTGACCCATCAGACCTTCGACATCGATGCAATAAACCAACTTGTCTTCCTGGGCGAAGTAAGGAACGAACTCCTTTTCACGATGTCTGAACCATGAAGATGACACTCCTGGCAACAATAAATTCCTACTTTTCAGCCTTGATCCGAGTAACTCAGCGGCATCTTTGGGAAGATTCAAGTCTCTTACCAAATCATTCATCTCCTCCTTAGAAAACAATTTTGGTCTTGTATCATCTTCAAAGTCAGAACTTGATTTGTCATCTGGTTCAGGTATGGCTTCACCTTCATCGGAGCTAGGTATCTCTTCCAAGGTAGCAGGGGGCTTGGGTACTGGTATATCTGTGCCATGAGGGATGGGACGAATTGCCGAGTGAAGATTGGGGTATGAAATGGAATGCTTCCATTTGGAATTAAACCCTTTCACATCGCATGAACAAAAGTAACAGTCGTCACTATGGTTCTTTTGTTCTTGCCATACCATAGGAATCCCATAACGGAAAGATTTTTTCTTACCCTTGAACCAGTTTCGGAGGTCCTCAACACACTGTTTGCACACTTTATGAGGCGCCCAGACTTTATCTTGATCTCCAATTTTTAGTCCAAAGTATGCAAAGTATACTTACACAGTCTGTAATATTCTGCTGTTGCTTCAACACGGTATATTTACCACAGATGAAACAGAAACTGTCTGGCGAATTAATACACTTTCGCGGAGCCATAACATAACGGTTGAAGAATGACGAGCTAACACGAATTGCGATGAAAAAGTGTGAACAGCCTAGAACCAAGAACCTGATGATGATTCGTGCACAAGTGTGGCATGCAGGAGAGAGCAGCTCTGTGTCTGTACACGAGATGAGACGTCACAGTGCTGGCCACACACCCCTGCACTGACCGGAGCTGCTGCTATCTGCCCTGTGTCTCCCTCCCACTGGATTCTTCAGGAAAGATTAACCCCTTCTACCATTAGAAGCACGGACTTAAAACTTGCTTAGCTTATGTATATATTGCTGACCATCAGATTTACAGTGCTATATTTTTTTTACATAATTCGGACAACCCCTTTAAGGTTTTTTGGCATTTTATATCTTAAATGCACTTATGTGAATTAATTAATAGTAATTTGAAAACAATTGATAAATTTGAAGACAATTTTGCATGTTGTGGCATATCATGACGTCTAGGAGCTTTTTCAATATTTTATTTGTTTTCAGCACACCAAAATACATGGAAATTAGATGAAAATAATCAAACAGCTTTTTAGTCGCAGACCTGTGATTTGTTGGGAGAGTGCCCAGTATTTCTCTGGCAGATAATGTGGCAAAGATGCAGCTAACGCCACCCACAGAGATGGCATTAATGCATCTGTGATGTCCGCAAAACATGGCAGCAACTGTGTGCTGTCCGTGCCTATGATAACCGCATGGTAGAGGCATGCCCACTCTTACTACTAACGCACGGTATGCTGCTATTGGCCTGCGTTAGCTGTCATCATGGTGCAATTTTCCAATGTTAGCACCATGATAACAGCTAACAGCATTTAGTAAACATACCCCTCAGTGTGTCCTTCCTACTCCCTTCCTCCTGTGATGCATTGTGGGTCTGTTCTATCTGTCTGTCCACCTCTGCTTCCCTTGAGGTACATTTGAAGTTGGCTGCCCAAGTCCCTGTGTGCCAGATCGGAAGTGGGACGCACAGAGCAGAGGCTAGATGTGCCCATCGGGTCCGGATCCACGCCTGTACATTCAGGTCAGGACTCGCTTCAGATCGGCCTGCACGTACAGACCCCTGCATGGCTAGCTGAGTCAGGCTGTTGAATGGAGCCATGGTGCTATGGCATCCCATTGCCACAGCACCGTGGCACCATTCAGGAGTCATGATCCCCGGCCACCAGCTACTTGTTCCTTTCCCTGCAGTCTGACCCCTGATCTGGCCTCCCATGGCAAGGGCTGGACTGAAGAGACCCCCTTCACCCTCTTGCCCCACTTCCGCTGCCCAGATCTGCCGTCCCCTGTCCAGTCTGCTGGCTCTGGATGTAGAGGGCCGACTTCAGAAATGGCCCTGTACATTCGGGGTCGCGGACTGCCCACTACCCACCCTCATCCCATCTCTGCGATGCCCCCTCCTGCCCCCGTCTAAGCCTGTCCGAATAAACTCCTTGTTCATATGGGGAGGCTTTTGTCGTAGATGGCAAAGGGGGCTATTCACGTGTTGGAATAGAGCTCATTGTCTCTTATTTTTATTATTGTCAACCTCTTTGTTATTTTCTTTTTAATGAGAGAATATATCAAGTTAATAAGCTAAACTAAACTTTTGAATTATCTCATGAACTGGAGTGGTTAATTCTCTGCCACATTTTTTTAAACTTTTATATTTATGCAATTTTGCAAAAAAATATTCTTTCTAATATAATTGAAATGAAAGGGAAAATATCTTTGAGTTATAACCAGAAAAGCCTCAAAAGACAAACAAAAAAGGAAAATTAAAAAAAAAAATGTAACAGAAGAACATTAGATCTCAAAATAAGGGGCCAAAATTTGTTATCTCATAGAATAAAATGAAGAAAATCAGAGTTAGCGAAAGTCATTCTAATTCAGGGCTCTACTTTGTAGATAGCTATACCATCTACAATTAAGAACTAGCTCTTGCATCCAAAAAGGCTTGTAATTGAACTGGGCCAAAAAAAAGTGAAACTTTGCCCCGCCCCCAAACTTAACACAACATTTACAGGGAAAATGGAAAAATAGGGTTGCTCCAAGGTGCTAAACCTCTTGGTCTTTAGCAAGAAAGGCCTTATGCCTTTGTCACACCTCTAGAAAATTCAGGAAATACATATACTTTCTGACCAAAGAACAATTTACCTTTTAACCTGAAAAATAACATAAACACACAGTTTTGATATGGTTCCAGGGTAACTGAGCAATTAGGGGCATGTTTACTAAGCTGTGCTACGTTTTAATGCAGCTGATAGAGCAGGCTATTGGCGTGTGGTAACAGCACAGCAAAAATGCAGATGGTGCAGCGATTTTCTGCACTGTCTACATTTTCCATGGTATATGCGTGAGTGGGTAGGATTTGGGCAGAGTGGGCATGTATGCAACACGCTGTTACTGCGGGTGTACTCGGAGCATGGTAACTACTGAAGTTGCTTTCAGCACTGGTGCAACTATCGCTACCTCAACGGTTGGCGTTAGCTGCATTCACGATACTGCCGCATCATGGTGTTGGCATTTTTGGTGCTATATCAGCTGGGAAAATGCTATACATGCCCGCAACAGATACTGCATGGCTTTTGCAGGTCATGCTGCGCTATTTGCACTAGAATGCTGCGTTGGCTGCAAAAGATGACCATGGGTTAGTAAACAAATCCCTTAGCATAGCCTTAGTTGCCACAGACAAACGTCAGTTCTCCAAGAGCTCTGTAACATTCAAACTGTCTTCCAAAACACCCCAAACAGAATAAGCAGATGTCAAATGCCTCACTCCAATTCCTGATGGCTCTCTGCTACATTTAACATTTCATTGGATAGGCACAAAAAGTTGTTCTCTGATACACTATATGAGGAAAATATGTTTTCATCCTTGGAAAGACTTGCTTAGTTAGTTTTCTTATGAATTGTTACTTTCGGTAATTAAGTTTTCCACTGTGATGTCGATCATAAATATACATCTATACTACTCATGATTTAAAAAACCCAACAGGAATCCTGGAAAGACATTTTTTAGATGTACTCAGATTTTCTCATGTGCTAGTTTGTCGTCCCACTGGAACTCTTATGCTTTTAAGACAACTATGCTGTTTCTGTTTTTAGGCATGTTTGCAAAAAACAAGATAGAGTTTGTTGCTTGGTTCTCCAGGGCTAGATCTACAATTTATACAAGCGGTTTATAAAAGAAATGAATAAAATGCGGCAAAAAGACACACATTAGCAAAATGTCATAATCTTTGTAAGCACTTTTCATTTAATGAAAGATGCTACCACCTGAAATCTCTACTAAATTATTAAATCTACTAGTCTATATGAGAACAGTCATTTTTTTCCTTACCATTCTGCACAGCGCTTATCAGAGTTACTATGGCTAGTAGTACAAGGTCTCCCAGCATATCATGCTCCATTTTTGGCAGGTTTGCAGACTACAGCTCTCTGACAAGTTTGCTGTCTCTTAACACCCTGGGAATGATGAGCATTGTTTGAAAAGAGGAAGTGAAAACCGTGTGTACGTGTGTGTGTTATTTATTTATTTTTTAATCTTTCATCAAAAACATTTCTGACCAACTCACTGCAAAACTCCTCACCGCAAAAGTTTTTTTTTCTGTTGTGCACAACTAAAACACCCCTTATGCTAATGTTGCTAAAATCTAATTGCAAACATGTTTATAGCGTTTTTAGGAAGTGTACTCATCTTAAGGGGGTGGGTGGGGACAGAAGTAGTAACAAAACTTGTTCTGCTTCTCATTTGAAAAAAATAACTGTTAACACTATTGAGACATCACCCCAGACCTTCCAAAATGCAATAAAGTCACTTGAAACTAAAAAAAGGTAACAGGAGCGCCTCAAAGCAGTGGGTAAACTTCCCTTCTCCTTAAACAAGGTTATACCCTAAGGTTCCCAACTCCAGTCCTGGAGGGCCAAACACCATTCAGGTTTTCAGGCTGTCCCTAATGAATATGCATGAGATACATTTGAATACAATGGGGGCAGTGCATGCAAATGCATTTCATGTATATTTATTAGGGACAGCCTGAAAACCTGAATGGTGTTTGGCCCTCCAGGACTGGAGTTGGGAACCTCTCTTGCTGTCTGTATGTGCAGTGCTGTGTAAGAAAATTTATTTGCCATATTCCCTATTGCACCAACAGCACTTCCAGTTTTGTAGGGTGATGTACTAAGCTATGATAATTTGTGCATTAAGAGCCCATCATAATAATATGCAAATAAGATTGGAGACAAATAGTACATTAAATTTTGCATAACGTACTGACATTCATGTGTATTGATGGGCATTATTTAGGTATGTGAACCTAGGTAATGAGCTACTTTGCATAACCATGTAGTTCATTGCCTAATTTGCATAGGCTTTGCAGTGATGTTAAGAGCAGTTAAATAATGCACAATAAACACACGGGTAGTGCATGCAAAACTTCGCAAAGGTAAAAGGGTGCATTGTTTCCCATCCTAGAATGTGCGAATGTGTTTCCCAGCATCGGTCTCCTAGTTTCAGCACTTAGAAGGTTTGTGCAGTATATATACACAGGTGGAACAAGTATAATGTGTGGAAGCTTTTGGGAGGGCTATCTTATCAAGGCACATAGGCAGGCCTGGATTTAGGAATAGACAACACAGGCAATTGCCTAGGGTGCTAAATTTTGAAGGCATGAAATATCCAGGTCAGAGAAGAGGCTGGGCCCACTTACTTTAGGTCCATGCATGCGTGTTACTTCAAGGGGGTCACCATGACCACCTTCTGCTCTCCTTCTGCCTGTCAAATCTTTGGGATCTCTGCCCCTCCATCCTCCTTGGATCTGTTCTTTGGTCTTGCCTATGGGCTCCAATGTCTTAAATCCAACTGCACATAGGTACACATGTTGCCTTTATAAAAAGGTGCAACATATGGACGTGTGTAAGTGCCTTTCCTGCCTAAACATCCTGCTAGAAAATAGCCCTCCCTGTGACTGAAAGGAGGAAATAATTCAGGTTTTCCAGTTTACATCTTTGTTCTCTCTCTATAAACTATTTTTGAACATATACAATCCCTCCTTCTACCTCAATCTCACTCCTTTTCCTCCTTTGAAGTCCATTCCATCTGCCTTTTTAATCTCTTACCTCTCTGGATAGCTGCTATTTATAGACCACCTGACACATCCACCTCTACCTTTCTCACTGCCTTTGACTCATGGCTCTCCTTCTTTCTGGATTCATCCTCCCCCCCCCTGCTTATTCTTGATGACTTTAATATTCATGTTGATAACCCTTTGGGCCCCTATGCTTCTAAGCTCCTTTCCCTTACCTCCTTATTCAGCTTCCTGCTTTGCTCTACTGCCCCCACTCATCAGCAAGGTCACTGTCTTGACCTTGTTTTCTTCTCAGCTTACCCTCTAATTTCCATACCTTAGTGCTTCCTTTATCTGACCATTACCTAGTAAGCTTCACTCTTCATCACTTCCTGCCTCAATCTTTTATTTATATTCTCTTATATACCGTGCTATTCTGCATCAGTGCAGTTTACATTGAACAGGGCATTATAACTTGAAGATAACTATTTTACAGGGAACATGGGCTATGGAGGGTTAAGCAGCTTGCCCAAGACCACAAGGAGCACCTGTGGGACTAGAAACCCCCAGTCCTTCCAGCCCAAGGTTGCTGTCCTCTAGTGGGATTTGAACCCCCAACCTTCTGGCCTGAAGTACCTTGCCCCAACCACTAAGCCACTCCTCTACTCCTATCTTGTCCAGTCTCCTACCTTTTTTAGAAATCTTCATGCTATTGATCCTTCAGGAGCATTCTGGGGCAGAGTGGTGGTGGTGAAAAGTGATAACCGGGCAGCAGAAATATTGCATGCTACCCAGTTAGCGATCTGTGCCGAAAAGATAGGCGAGGAAAACCCTTGTATATCTTTTGGCATAGGAGCTAACTGGGCAGCATGCAATATCTCTGCTGCCTGGTTACCTAATGCGGCTTCCGTCGTGTGCGGCGATCCCCAGATATTCAATGCTAGGCTGCATATGATCCCAGCATTGTATATCCAGGGTAAAGGGTCAGTGGGCAGATGTAGTGGTGCATAGCCTTCCCAGAAGAATAGCGGGCCCATTGTTTCTTTCTCTATATTACATTAGCAAAATTTGCCCTTCGTTTGTGAACATACTACTAAGACACTTAGGGGTATGTTTACTAAACTCCGTTGCTGTGCGGGTCCCCGTTAGTGTGCGTGTGCCATATAAGGAGTGGGCGGTTCAGGCAGAAAAAAGAAAAAAACCCGACCGTACGTGTGTGCGTCGTGCTAATGTGCGGGGCCCACATTAGCGCGTGGGAAGGCTAAGTGGGGCGATGCTGCATAACCACACAACAGAGCTGTAGTACAACGGTGAAGACACTGACCTATGGTGCAGGGGCCATGGGTTCAAACCCCCATTGCACTCAACAAAAAAGACCAGCTGAGGCATCAACTTTTATGGGCAAAAGTGGTGTAGGAGGCATATTGATTATGGGCGGCAGAAGGCGGCGCACTCTTTTTTTATATGGCATGAGGCGGCGCACTGTTCATTGTGGGCGGCAGATGGCGGCGCGCTGTTAAGGTTGGGCGGCAGAGGGCGGCGCGCTGATAAAATTGGGCAACAGAAGGCGGCGAGCCGGTGGGCAGAAGGCGGCGCGCTGATGTGTGAGGGGGCAGCCCAATAGTGGGTGGGATAAGTGGCGCGCTGATGTGCAAATAACAGGAATGGAGCCATAGCACAATGGTTAAGACACTGACCACTCGTGCAGGCATCATGGGTTCCATTCCCCACAGTGCCCATTGAAGACAGCTGGCTGAGGCATTATTTTAAGGGGCATGCCCATGTTGGGCGGCATAAGGCGGCGTGCTGTTAATTTTGTGTGCCACAAGACGGCGCGCCGATGGCTACAAGGCTGCGTGCTGCTGCTCAAACACAGGACCAGAGCCACAGCACAATGGTGAAGACACTGAGCAATGGTGCAGGGACCAGGGGTTCAATCCCTCACAATGGCTAGTGAAAAAGGCTAGCTGAGGCAGTATGTTATATGTTGTGGAGTGCTGTAGGAGGCTTTTTAATTTTATTTTGTGATAACTACAAGCAAACGCACTCTCACAGCATATTAATATAAGGCGGCCCATAAGGCACATGTTACAGTGCACCGTCCGCCAAGGCACCCTAGAATGTCCCCTATAGGGCAGCATGTATGTTGCAACACAGGAGAATGTATAGTGCACCCTATATGGCTGGCAACCATAACGTGCCTTATAGGGCGCCCCATAAAGCACCCTCAGAGGCACCTTATGGGTACAGTACACTGAGAGTGTCATTGCTGGCAGCAACATATGTACAGTAAATTAAAATAACTCTTTGGACACCCCTATCACAGAACCCCACTGTGGGTTTGAACCCATGACATCTGGATACACAGGCAGTGACCTAACCATTGGGCTACAGCTCTATAGCTGTAAGCAGCCCCTGGCTGGCTGCAGATAGCCTGTACGTCACCTCACTGACAGTCTGCTGTTGTGAACCACCCGTACCCATGATGCACTGCACATGCAAGTCAGCTGTCCACGATTGAACACAGGATGGGAAATGCACCCCTAAAGCTCCCCGGCCTGGTAGGGGGAAGTGTCCGTGTGCACCCACACAGCACCTCGGCCTGGTAGGGTGTCCTGAGTGGGTGGACAAACAGCAAAGAGTAGCTAAACACCATCACATTGTGCAGTTACTGTGCTCACCCTGGGTGTGAGTGTGAGATGTTGCGCCCAGGACCAGGTCCACAACACCAGCCATGGCTGAATGCGGCCATGTCAGAGCTCCAAAGCAGCAATAACCTGTGGAATAGGTAGGTGCTGCATAAACATTTTGGAGAACTCTGTCTGGCTCAGTTAGTGAGGCCCCCCCCCCCGGTGGATACAACAGGGCTTCCCCTCAACAGATCCCCACCCCACTCTCCCCTGCACTAATGGCAGTACAGTGGACCATCAACCCCAATCCTGCTAGGGAAAAGACACCCTACAGGGCAGCCCAAGCAGCTCTACACACATCCATAACACAATATCAGACAGACATTAGGCCTGGATATTCACAGACGCACCCCACCACTATCTGATATTCACCTGCAGCAAGCCATCAGCCACTGCACCCTGCAAGGCACTCCATCACAACACATACCAGCTGTGAGCAGTCTGCTGGCTGGTCCTGATGGACATGCATGCACCCACAACTGGGGTGGCAGCACACACAGGCAGATAAGTCCATGAAGAGGCCCCCACAGGACACCCATACATATCACATGGGAGAATCCCAATATAGCACTATGGGGGTGCCTAGCCATGCTGCCGTCACTGCACACTCAGGGTGAGAGTGATCTCCCAGCAGCACATACAGAGGTCACCCTGTCTGTGTAGGTGTTGGCCGGGCACTACCATGCCCCTGCCAGTGCCCTATGCCCTGTGTAGCTGCATCCTGGTCAGTCCACTCTGTCTGAGATATACCCATGGTCCCTTGCTACTCATTAGGCACATTGGCAGGCCAATACTGGCAACAGTGTTGGCAGTGTGGGCTGTGGAAGGGGCTTGCAGCCAACACCCACTGTATAGACAGACACACATGTCCACACCTATGCCATCATGGTGCTACTATTGAGGAGGTAATTAGCCTTGCCCACCAAACCGGTGCTGGGCACGGCAAGGCATGGATATGCTATGCAGTACTGCTGGGGGTCACTCCCCAGGGTGGTAAACACCGTCAGAGGCAAGGGCTGGAGCACGCACCGCAAACACCGAACAGATTGTTCGGATGGGGTCAACTAGCAGTATGTGCGTAACGTATGGATATCTATCTGCCAGTACTCCTAGCAAGCGTCTCAGAGCTGTGTACCGTATACCTCAGGTGTAGGGTGACATTGCTAAGGTATGCAGGTGCTAGTATTGGGAGATGCACGCAGGGTCTAATGTTCTGCCTCTCCAGGAGACATTGGCCAATGGGGCCTGTGGGGTGTGTGGGTGTGTCTGGCCCTGTTGGCTGCTGCTTTACGGCAGAGATTCCCAACTCCAGTCCAGGTTTCCATCACACTGTTCGGGTTTTCCTGCTGTTCCTCATGAATATGCATGAGCTACATCTACATGCCATGGGGGTGGTGCATAGATATACAGCACAGGCATTTGTATGAGTGGCAGCATGGAACCTGACTGGTGTGTGGCCCACCAGGACTGCATTTGGGGGATTCTGCTCTAGGTACTGCCCCTGTACATGGTGTCTGTGCTCAGTGGGGTAAATGATAGACGTAGTACCATTGCATATGTCCTCGCCATGAAAGGTTTGTCCTTACTATCACTGTGTAGTTGTGGGAAAAATATGTGGGCAGGATTGGCGGTAGCCCCAGCTGGGCTTTGAACCTGTGACTCTCTGTTCTTGCATGCACTGTCTGTGTGCACTGCACCACCATGTAGCCACAGGTTGGCTGGATTCCCTGGAATGTCCATGCCTGTGGATCCGGCAGGGCCTGTCTGTTGGAGTGGACTGTGCCAGCCTGCACATGGCTAGGCCTCTGTCTTCTGTGGCTAGCTGCCACTGCCCCCTGCACCACATGTACTGGTCCGCCAACATGCTGGCATGAGCTTCTCTCAGAAAAAGCAGATGACCTGATTGCAATGTGGCAGTACGGGACTGCATTTGGGGGACTTGGCTGTAGGTAATGCCCATTGTTGTGGTGTGTGTGCGGTGTTGGGTAAAATATGGGTGTTTCCCCCATGCTTATGTTCCCTGCAATACAGGGGTGTCTGCGCTATCTTTGTTTAGTGGTGGGTAAAATATAGGGACTGGGCTGGCAAGTGCCCCAGCTGGGATTTGAACCTCTGGCCCTCTAGTTCTAGAGGTAATGGCTCTGTCCGCTGCACCACACTATGGCCACAGAGACAGTGCAGCCCCTGGAGGTAGTAAACCTGGCAGGATGGAGTCACAAACCCTGCTCTACGCATTTTTACTGTGGGCACATGCACCCTGTCTGGTGACAAACATGCACATAAACCCCGGAAATGACCACGGCAAATGGGGGACACAATATCACCACGCTGGGCAACAATGATATTAATGGGCAGCCATAGAAGACACTCCCAGGAAAGCTCCAACAAAAAGGAAATGTTTTTGGAAGAGTCTCCGCTCCGTACACCTTTCCAAAAAACATTTCTCTTTTGATGGAGGTTTCCTGGGTGTGTTTGTTGGTTTTGCCCATTACTATAACTGTTCCCCAGCTGAATTACTATTTTTACAAGTTTTGTTGTGGCCCTTTTCTATTTTTATTTCCACTTTTGGGCTGTGCACATGTATCACACTGCTCACGTTTTGCAGGTTTCCCCGGTTTTGCTGTACATTGCTGACGTAAATGGTTTCTCTTCCCTTTAAATGCATTCTACCGCGAGTGATTCACTCGCGCTATTTTTTTTTTGGAGATTCAGCACCGATAATGTGCGGGGCGCCTCTCCCCTCCCCTTCCCCGCCCATTAACCCCTTCTCTCCGCCCCTCCGGGGCCTTCCTCCGCCCTCCGTTAGCCTTTCCACGCCTCTATCGGACATTTGCGGGCCCGTACTTGTGCGGCACCCGTTACTGTGACGCGCAAGTGTGCGGGGCTTCATCGCACGTTTGCGGGGCATTTAAGCGCTCTTAAGTACCGCTTTTAGTGCGCTATTTTGCGGCGCGCAAATTAGCGGTTTTTAGTAAACATGCCCCTTAATCACTCTTTAGTGACCTCTCCTCTAGACTATTGCAACCTCCTCCTTGCTGGTCTCCTGAGTCATCTCTCTCCCCTTCGATCTGTTCAGAACGCAGCTGCGCGCCTAGTCTTCCGTCAGCCCCTCTTCATTGACTCCCCTTCCGTTTCTGTATCCAAATCAAACTTCTCCTTTGGACCTACAAATGCATTTATTCTGCTTCTCTTCACTACCTTTCCTCTCTCCCTACACCCCTCCTCGTGATCTCCGTTCTTCTACTGGCTTGCTTCTGTCTTTGCCCTTTTCTTCCACTGACAACTCCAGACCCATCCTTTCACCTTGCTGCTCCTTATGCCTGGAAAGAACTACCAGAGTCTGTTCATCAGGCTCCATCTCTGCCCCTTTCCCTATTTGCACCCCTATCCTCACTTATTGTAATGTCTGTCGTGTTTAGATTGTAAGCTCCGTTGAGCAGGGATTGTCTTTATTCATGTATATGTACAGCGTTGTGTAGGCCTTGCAGCACTATATAAATGATTAATAGTAGTAGTAATAAATGGGCTTTTATAAAAATTACCCCACAGGTTATGTGTGGTGACAAAACAGCGTATACGTTTATGTGACACGCATGTAGGCATGTTCTTGGGCAGAGTTTGGGAGGTGCACAGGCAGAGTCCTAAGAACTTGCGTTCTTTATAAAATCCGCACTGTTGTGCAGTTTGTATGAAAAGGCATGCTCAACCAGTCAGGTTTTCGGAGTATCCATGCGATAGGTTTTCATACACTGCCTCCATGGTGTGCAGATCTATTGTATGCATAGTCATTGTGGATATCCTGAAAACTACACTGGCTAAGGTGGACTCTAGCATCAAGTTGAGAAACAGGCTGAAGAAATCCTAGTTTTCTCCTATTGAGCATATTTATTTATAAGCATTATTTGCCATATTTTTGAAGATATTGTCCCAAGGTGTACAGCAGGCCTTGAAAACTTTCTAGGAATCAAGGAGCAGCTTAAAAATTTAGGATCCGGCTGCTGAGACCTTAGTCACAATACTCCTCCCTCCCCCCAAAAGAAAGGTATATCTCCGCTTTTTTAAGGGCCTGATTTACTGTTTTCCCATTTTCTATGGAAAAAGAAAGCTTAATATATTTGGACCTTAATCTGCTATTACACAGTGCCAACACAAGGCAGTGGCCCTTCTCCTCCTCCCTATCCCACTACCCCAGTGAGTTGGTTTTCAGCAGTATACTGGTGATCCTTTCTAGCTGCACCTGAGGCAACTTATTTTTTTTCTTCACATATCACCATGGTCTGATAATACATGAAGAACAAAAAAAATCTCTCATAGCTCCTGCCCATCCATTCTCCAATGTCTCTCTCTCTTTCTTAGCTCCCACGCAGCCATTCTCCAGGGTCTCTCTCTTTCTTTTTCTCATAACTCCCACCCAGCCATCCTCCAGACTCTCTCTCTCTTTCTCATAGCCCCCCACAGTGTCTCTCTTTTTCTCATAGCCTCTCCACAGCCTTCACTCAGGGCTGTTCATCCCCCTACTACTCCTGTTGCTAAGGCTTTCTGTACAAACAGCGCTGTTAAATGGGGAGCCTTAGATGGGCGCGGACTGTGACCTCAGATGTACAAGGCCAATTCCGAGGTCAGCCCTGTTCGTCCAAGGCCTTCAGTGTAGACGGGGGACTTATTCCACCTCGAAGGTGGAATAAGTCCCCCTGGCACGGGACCTGGAGGAGCAGGTGAGGGGACACAAGGGGTTCCACGCAGCCCGACCCAGGCCTTAGAAGGCCAGATTGGGGGACGGCCTGTGGAGAATGAGGTTGGTTTTCTGCAGCTGGAGATCACGGCTCCTGAATGGAGCAGCGGTGCCACAGCGATGGGATGCCATGGCACTGCAACTCCATTCAGTAGCCTGGCTGAGTTAGTCGGGTATGTGGCTGGGCATGCGGCCACTCAGAATTGGGACTGGCCTGCATGTCCAGGCTGGTAGACCTGATTCTGATCCCGCAAGCATGTCTAGCCCCCGCAGGATCAGAATTGGGTGCCTGCTGCTGCACAGTCCGATTCTGCCCTGCCGCACAAGAGGCAGGATGGCCAGAATAGAATTCATCTCCCCGTGTCTATCTCTTAAACCCCCCTCAAGGCTTCACCCAGTCTCTTTCCCTCTTGAACCTCCCAGGCTTCCCACAGTCTTTCTCAAACCTCCCCCCCCCCAGGCTTCACGTACTATCTTTCTCTCTCTCTCTCTCTCATAATCCCCACAAAGGTTTCACTTAGACTTTCCCTATCATGAGCTCCCCGAGGCTTCCCATAGTGTCTCTCCCTCCCATGTCTACCCCAACCCTAGGCTTCCCCCAGTCTCTTTCTGAAACATCCAGTGTATGTCTCTCAATTATCCTGACCGGCATCAAGCAAGGGAGCAGGAAGCCAGACTCCTCCCTGCTCCCCAGCCCCAGGCCAATCAGGGGCCTGAACTGAAACTTTAAATTTAAAACACCATCAGGTGCGCCCATGCTTGAGGACCTCCCAGAGGGCCCTTTAGCGAGGCCCTTAGACAGGGACTGTAGGAGGGACTCGAACAACGACAATGAGAGACTAACAGAGAACAAGAAACCTGCTGAACCACAGCCACATAATCCTTCTGGGCTACCTATAAAACAAACGGGCACCAGGTCAAACTGACCTACCCTTTTCACTCAAGGTAACAGACACTCTCTTACCACCATACATACCATGATGGCTCATTGTAAACACCTCCTCTGTATCCTAATAATAGCAACACTACTACAAAAACACACTGCGACTAGCCAAAGCTACACAAAAACCTTGTTACTCCCCCCACCAACTCATTCCTGGTACATCACCCCCTGGCAATCCCTTAATTTCCAACATAAAAACACAATACCTCATACATATAAAACCCACCCACCGCAAACAATCCCCACACACCAACCCCTTTCTAGACACCCCCATCACATGCACTTTCATCAACGCAAGATCAATACGGAACAAAGCATATACCATTATATACAGATTACCTAGAAACACAGCAAATAGACATGCTATTCATCACTGAAACATGTCTAAATGAAACTGATCAGGTCATCCTCAATCAAATCACCCCAACTGCCTACTCCTCCTGCAACTGGCCTAGCAACCATAAGAGAAGAGGAGGAGTCCTTAACCTAGCAAATACTCAGTTCAAATTCAAAATCCTCACTTAAAGTAGCTCAAACTACTCCAACATGATCACCATAGCCAATAACTACATCACACTATACCTCACATACAGAGCCCCTTCTGCCAGGAATGACGAACTCTCCAAAGTTCTCGAATCAGTATGTGCACACAGCACTCCTCAGAAACCTCTCATAACCCTGGGAGACTTCAACCTAGGAACATCTCCTAATAAGGAGGCCAGATCCTTCCTGCATGCCATGGAAGCCTTAAACTACCTCCAAATACTAAAAAAAAATCCCACACATCAAACAGGCACAACCCCTGATCTCATCTTCATCCCCCAGACCATGCTAAACCACAACCACATAACATAACCCACAATCACCATAATACCATGGTCCGACCATCATCTAATATATTTCACCTTGCACATCACACACCAGCTGAACAGGAACTGCAGCAACACAAAGGCAGAAGATTTAAAACTTTTAACAAAGATGAATTCCTGAGCAAAATAATCCCCAAACTACAGCAGGACACAAATAACCTAGATGACACCATTGACACATGGAATACTCCTTAGCTGCAGCAGCAACAGCATCTACCAAAAGCCATGCAACCACACACAGAACAAAAATGGCACCTTGATACTCCAAAGAAATCAGGACAACTAAGAGAATACTAAGAGGGCTTCAAAGAAAGTGGAGACACACAAAAGCCCCAAACATCCTATACCAATACAAGGTCCAACAGATGGAATACACCAACATAATCAATAGATGTAAACACCACCACCACACAAATCTCATAATGAAATCAGCTAACAAACCAAGAGAACTATTCAATATCATGTGGATACTTACTAAAGACCCACTAAAAAATAACAGTCCTGAAATACACCCTCAAGCCATAGCGACGTACCTAAGAGACAAACACCTCAAACAAAACCACACATCCTCGATGACTACAACAGACCAACCTCACAACTCAACCCACGAAGAACTATGGGGAACCTTCAGTATCCCATCCACCCAGCAGATAGAAAATGTCATATCCTCACTTAATACTACCATATCGCCCTCAGACCCATGTCTCATCACCTGGATAAAGTCAGCTAAAGAACAACTTAAAAACTTCATCCACAAAATGACAACCTTATCTCTCATCCAGGGATATATGCCAACAGCTCTCAAACAAGCTACCAAATGACCCATACTCAAAGACACGTCCCTCAACAAGGATGACCCAGTTGCCTACTGACCAATCTCCAGCTTGCCATTGATTGCTAAAATCATTGAAAAGGTGGTTCAAAAACAACTGCAAGACCACATAGACCAACATGCACCACTAAACCCCACATCAGCAAGTTTTCAGGCCCAACCATGGCACAGAGACTCTTCTAACATCTCTACTTGACAGCATCATTAAAGGAAATGATAATGTCAAAACATGATTTATCCTCATATTCATGGATATATCTTCTGCCTTTGACATAGTCTCCCACAGCATCATGCTGCGATGCCCTCAAGAAATTGGCCTACACAACAATACATAAGCATGGTTTCAATCTTACCTCAGCAACCGACAACAACAGGTCAAATGCGGAATAAACAGATCCACACCCTTCCCCATACATCAAGAAGTACCTCAAAGCTCATCACTTTCATCATTTTTATTTAACCTCTACATACAACCTATATGCAAAATCATCAAGAAACACACAATACACTACAGAGTATATGCCAATGACATCATGGTATATGCCCCACTCGACATAATCAAGCCTGACCTCTCAACAATAACATTGTGTGGAAGATACTCGTATGATTTCATGACTCAGCAATAACAAGCTCTCTATAAACTACAAAAAGACAGAAGACCTCTTCATCACAAGGCATATCTCATTCATCCCACCGCAATCAATCAATCAATCAATCAATATACAGCAAAGACCCATAACGGTAAAAAAAAAAAAGAAAGAGATCAAATACCTAGGCATCATCTTGGACCAGCACCTCACCATGCAACCTCATATAAAGAGAACCACCGCAAATGCCTACCATAAAATGAACGTGATTAGGAGGCTAAAACCAATCATGGACCAAGAGCACTCTGCACCATCTTCCAGGCAGTAATCACCCCAACACTTGACTACTGCAACTCACTCTACCAGGGGCTCCCAAAACAAACCATCATGCCACTCCAAATTGCACAAAATACAGCAACACGAATCATCATAGGAACACCCAAACAAGAACACATCACCCCCATACTTGACCAATTACACTGGCTCCCAATACACTCTCACATCAGATTCAAGACAGCCTTAAACATTTTCAAAATCATCCACCAGTCTTCAGCTGACATCCTACAATAACTCATAATAAGAGACACAAGCACCCGACCCAGGAGAAGCAACAACAAACACATGATCATCACACCCCACGATTAACAAAAGGACCAAACAATCCACATCCAGAAGAGCATTCTCACTTTATGCCCTATCAATATGGAACTTGCTCTCAGACGACATGAGAGATACTACAGACATCAAAGACTTCAGGAAGAAACTGAAAACACTACTCTACACTAGCCACTTGGGACACATTACTTAACCACCTGACCAACATAAGGACTCAAACCACTACTCACCGACCTTAAGCCATGGAATAACAGCTTCTCCTCAACACCACGGACTGAACTACACACAATCTGTCATATAACTATGACATTGTATATAGGTTTACCTGCTACTGACCCACCCCTTCCCCCTCCTTTATATTAGCTAAGCTCCCCGTTTCAGCGTTCACTGTATAATAGTTAAGCGTTCTCTGTACTGTTGAGTTATAATCTAAACCACTTTGATTGAAGGATAAAGCGGTATAAAAAATGGTTAAATAAATAATCCATTCCCTCTCTCTCACCCACTGTGGCTGGATGCAACTCCTGGAGAACAGCACAGTGCACACTTCCCCCACTGTGATTGCCTTTTTTGCACAGTTGAGCCCTGCTGTGTGTGTTTATTCATATTTGATATACCGCCCTTAATTATTACACCTGTTAAATGTAACTGCTACTGTTAAAGTTTATTGTTATAATGTAAACCGCTCCTGATCACTGGAAGGAGCGGTATAAAAATGTAACCAAATAAATAAATAATAAATAAATCAGGTTGGAGGTTTGGGTGATCTCCTGGTTTCAAGGCTTGTGAGATCCCCTAAACTTCTTTCACTGTGGGACTCAACAGCGCACAGAGCCAATCGCAGTGAGGGGGAAGTGTGCACTGTGCTGTTTTTCAGCCATTGCCCACAGTCGCAGCTCCTCTTCTGCTGGCGGGGGATGGGATCCCTGCTGGCTGCAGCTTACTTGCAGCTATGACTGTGACTGTGTAGCTGTCATCTTGGCCAGTGGGGGATGGGGTCCGTGCTGGCTGCAGCTTTCCAGGGCATGAAATTCTGGGCGCCAGGGTGCAATTTTTAGGCACCATGGTGATCCGATGCCAGGGAGTTATTGAGCCCTGGTATAGTAAATATAAACTGGACGTGGGCAATTTACAATTATAGTAGCTATATCATCATAATAAAAACTGAAATATCAGCACAGTATACAGTTAGAACAGCAATGTGAATTTGGAAATAGGCAAATTAAATCATAGTAAGAAAACTAACATGATACAGAGGCAGCACAATACACACTGAAACATTTCACTAGATAGCAGTGAACAGACAAACAGATAAGACAGAGTATAACAAAGGAGTTGAGATAGATAAAAGACGGTGACTACCTTGAGGAAAAATGTACATAAGATAGCCAAAGAAGGTGCATACAATTGACATCAGAGTGTGTGTGGTAAGCTCTTTCTGCTGCAGTATGTGTAGTTGTTATCAATCTAGGTGCATGAGACTAGTTAGATAGTTGCCTCACCTATTAAAAGGATAATTTTATAAAGTCATACTTACTGTAGTTAAAGTGAATTTTCACATTTTTATGTCAAGTCGATTTGGATTTGACCTGTTTCTGTGGGTGATATAGCCCAAATGTAGGTAGGTACCAGCATTCTTTGATCTCTGTCAAAAGTGGAGGTGGCTCTGCTTGGTCATTTAGGAGCATGTTCTTCATGAAAGTTACAAAATGCTGTATTGTGTCTGACTCCTTTTCAGAGTTCTTTGCAGTGAAGTAAGATGGGAGAGAGCATGGCTTCTATTGTTAGAAAGTCCTGGTCTGGGTATTCAAAATGGAAATGGAACTATACAGCTGTTTGATTCATCCTTAAAGAATGCTTTGTCCATGATTTTTAGGAATTCTTTGTCTTCCATGGAGGGGGTAGGTTTATCATTATCTCTTGTGACCTATAATACTGAACTCCCTAGCCACTTTCCTAAGTCTGAGATAGTATACAAGTTTTGGAAATCACAGCATTCAGGCTCCCTGCAGTCAAGAACCTCTTTGGTAGAGAAATGGTTGGGGCATGACTCAAGTAAGGAGGTGTGTCCATTTTCTAGCACATTCAGGCTGATGCAGAAAGCTAGCGTGGGCTTTACAAGCCCTTAACACCATGTTTAAGCACTTTTAATGATCTTGCAAATGCAGGAAATAGATGTAAATGCTGATGGAAAAACTAGCACCCAACTAACTCCACGTGAATTTAAATGAACTTGAATTATTTACATTTATTATCAGCCAGGCTGGTATGCAAATCATAGTTATGCCTGATGCAGAGACAAGTGTAGAGGATTTTGCAATCGGCCACAGCGCCAAAAGTTTTACTTCAGGGTCTGAGTAGAAGTAAACTTCTAATGATGCCCCTGACAGTATTTTGATGGCACCGAGTGCTTTCTCCGATGCCTAGATCATCTCCTCTTCAGATGATCAGGCATCGGGAAAAGCCCCTGAAGCCATGAAAATACTGTCAGGGGCAGTGCCCGACAATAAAACTATGCCTGGTGGTTCAGCAGCCCCGATCCCACCCCTGATAGTATTTTGATGCCATTGGGAAAGGCTCCCAATGCCATCCAGATACTATTGGGGGCAAGGCCCCACAATAAAATGATCCCTGGTGGTCTAGTGGCCTGTTTCCCCCACACCCCCCATTAAGTAAAAAAAAGAACCTGGTGGTCTAGCGACCCCTTTCCCCCTCCCACCCCCCATTAAATAAAAAGAGAACCTGGTGGTCTAGCGGCCCCTACCTGGTGGTCTGATGGCCCCCAAATTAATCTTAAGTGGGAGCGCTGCCTACGCGCTCCTGCTCTGCATCAGCCATCTTGCAAAATGGCAGTGTCTGGCCCCACGCGGTGCATCTTGGGATGTACCGAGTGAGGTTAGATTGCCATATAAGGCATAATGTACCTTATACGGCAGTCTGACCTCACCTGGTGCATCCTAGGATGCACCCCGCAGGGCCAGACACTGCCATTTTGCAAGATGGCCGACGCAGAGCGGGAGCACATAGGCAGCACTCCTGCTTAAGGTGACTTTGGGGGCTGACAGACCACCAGGTAGGGGCCTCTAGACCACCATTTTTTTAAAATTTAATGGGTAGGGGGAAGGGGCCACTAGACCACCGGGGATCATTTTATTGTCAGGCACAGCCCTCGACAGTATTTTGAATGCATCGGGGGCCTTTCCCAATGCCATCAAAATACTGTCGGGGTAGGATCGGGGCTGCTGGACCACCAAGGATCATTTTATTGTTGGGTACGGCCCCCGACAGTATTTTGATGGCATCAGGGGCTTTTCCCAATGCCGCGATCGTCCCCAGTGCCATCAAAATACTGCCAGGGCTGCTATGCAAATTAGCCATGGGGTGCCCGGAGAGCAAGCCAAGCTAGCGCAGACTTCTTGTGCACATGTGTTTGGCTTGCTCTCCCAGTTTAATGCTGCGATGTCTCATTTGCATGCGCACGGTTAACGCAGGGATTATTTGCATGCCCTATCTTTGCTGCATCTGGCTTTAAAAAATATGCGTGGTTGGCTGCATTAAAGTCGTCTTCAGCATGCATCTAGTGCTGGTTTTCTGCATCAGCCTGATTGGTTGCAACATGTGCTGAAGCTTGATTTACATATTCTGTTGAAGCAAATGTCATCTCCATCCCAAATTGAGACAAAGGGTGTAAGAGCTACCATGGGGACCATTACAGAGTTGATGAACTTTATGTAAGGCCAGTATGTCTCTGCCTAGTAAAAGTAGAATATGAGCATCTGTATCCAAAGGTGGGATTAGATGGGCTATAGGTTTTGTGAGGATAATGCCAAGCAGCTTCTGGTGTAGGGATTTCATCCCTGCTGTCTGGTATCTGGTCACATTCTGTAAGAATAGGTAGCTGCGACATGATGCTGCCATCTAGAGCTTCTATCATATAACCACTTGCTTTCCTTCCCATCAACTCTGAGACTTCTGCACAGGTTCTGAGCTTTGAAGAATAGTAAGCTTCATGTACGCCAAACTAGTCCTAGAACTCTAACCTTCCTAGTGACTTGCCACTTTGACTGTCCATGATGACACACATTTTCACCGATTTCTGAGGTAGTCCTTTGGGATACACCTTGGCTAGGCATAGCTTAGCACTGGACTTTCCACTGTGGGCCTCTCCACACACTTCCTCCGTATATTTGATAATAACCTCATTTCCTTATCGTTCCTCCAGTTTAGTCCTCCACCTCTGGGTTGTGCACCTGCTCCTGCAGCATGGAGACTGGACAAGTCAAACTTGTGACATCACTGGGTATATCCTGCAGGTCTTCTCCCATCAGCCCCAGTGTGTCCAATCTCCATGCAGCAGGAGGATATAGTGAGCCTAGTGCTGGGCTCACTGGACAAACAGTTAGGTGCAGTTAGAGTAGTCCTTAGTTTAAGGTTTAAATTTTGGTTTGATTCCTACAATTAATTACATTTACTTTTTAAGTGGATCAGTTAAAAAAAAAAAATCCGGTGTCAGGATTTGATCCAGCTGTGGCCAGCACCCTCTCTTTTTTGTCTATTCAGTGTTTTGTGCGGTGCTTCAGATTTCCACTAGCAGACCTCCCCTCCTTGCCTGGATGGAGGGGAGCCCTGCAGAGCTCAATCTGCTACTCTGCCGGTCCCGAGCTGCCGCTCTGTGTCGAGGCCGGGGGCAGGAGGAAAGCAGGCTTGCCACGTGGCTGCTTGCTTCTGGGCTGAGCAGTGCTGCGCGAGCTGGAGAAGAATGATATGCAATCAGAGCAGATTGGGTGAGGAACTGAAGACAGAAATGGTGGGATTAGGTGCCGATTCGGCGATTCTGCAAGCGGCAGCCATTTTGAGCCTGCGGGCTTTGCCGCGTGGCGATACTCTGTGGCTCGGCGCTCATCGGAGGCCGGTATGAATTGGCTCTCGTGGGCAAACACAGTAGCGATTACCTGTTGTTTTTGTAATTTATGTACTTAATTAATCAGAAGGCTCTGACTGCCGCCACTGCTCACTTTTCCTTCTGGACAGCTTTGGGGGTGACGAGCTTTTTGTCAGCGAAGCCGCGACGCACAGCATGGCCAAAGGGGCTTTGGGGCTGCTCATCTGAGACGGTGAGAAACCTTTTGCGATGCTGACAGGTATAATGGCCTGGGGCCGGGACTGGGCTTCGGCGAGGACAGTCCAGCAAGACAGTTGTGGTGAGTGCTTCTTTTCCTGCGCATTTTCGGTGGCGCTGGTACCCCACGTCTGGAAGCAGCATCTTTATTTCCTTTATTCCTTTATTTTTTCCTTTCAATGGCTTAAGGAGCAGGCTTTCCTCATTATTCAGTTCCACTTTCTTCCCCTTGATTTCCTGGCATGGGCCGTCAAAAAGAAAAAAAGGGAAAACAAATATATATTTCTGTGGGGGTTTTTTCAGCATTGGTGCTGTGGAGGGTGGTTTCACAGCTCAGCTGAGGTGCGGATTACGAGAGGACCCTGCCTCCAAGACGAGCTCTTTAGGTCTGAAGGATTTAATTAATTTCCTTTAAATTAGTTTAAATTAATTCAAATTAATTTAATTTGTTTTAGTTTTGAGCCTGTTTCATAGTGGTTACCTTCTCTGCATTAGTATCCTTTGCAGGGGCGCTAGATAATGGCAGTGGGAGAAACAGTACCATTATTTGACAAATGGTTAGAGCTTTTAGAATGGAGTTCTTTAATCCGGCTGGGTGCTTATCCATGATCGGAGAGGGGAAGTGAAAAAGAAATATAAATAAATAACCGCACCCAAACTCAGCAGGATACACACATCCGTGGTGCTCCTTGGGGGTTCTCGTAGCAGTTAGTTCTGGAATAGATTCAAACCTTTTAGTTCATGTGTTTATCCTGGCCCTGGGGTCATAGGTTTCCAGTAGGATTGAGACAGGGCAGGATTTGAATGACAAACACCGCTGCTGCATTTAGGCGTGATTTCCTCTTATTTAGGCCCGCATGGTTTTCACCCCGGCTGTGTTTGGGGGCCTGGGGGAAGACAGACACCGCTCAGAGAAGCACGACGGAGCAGTTTCTTCCTAGGGGACCATTTGCAGTTTCCTTCCTGGCTCTCAGTTAATTAGTTTCTTTTTCAAGTAATTAGTTTTTATTTTCATTACTTCAAAGGTTAGGTGACTGAGCCTGTGGAGGTTCAGTGTGCTTAGGGTTGCCAACCAGCCGGTTTTCAGCCGGCCTGGCCGGTTTTCCTGTGGTCGGGCCGGCTGCCAGCAGAGAACCGAAACCGGCCATTGAAAAGCCGGTTTTTTGCTCTGGCTGCGAGATCGGAGCGGCCAGAGCAGAAAACCGGCTTTGCGCTTGCGATCGCGATTGCGATCACAGTCCTGGCCCCCCCTTGCAGCCGCTGCTGCTGCTTCTTACAGAGCAGCGGCTGCAATAAAGTTAATTTAAAAGTAAGGAATCCTGTGAGGGGCCTTCCGGCCCTATGAAACTCCTTCTGCAGTGCCCGCCCTTCTGATGTCACTTCCTTTTCAGCCAGGGACCCTGCAGAAGGAGTTTCATAGGAGCTGAGGGTTTCTCACAGGTTTCCTTACTTTTAAATTAACTTTATTGCAGCTGCTGCTCAGTAAGAAGCAGGAGCAGCAGCTGCACGGGAGGGGGGGCCTACAAATGAGTTATGTTGGGGGGGGGACCTGTACTGGAAAAGGGCTATGGGGGGGGGACTTGGACTGGAAATGGGTTGTGATTAGGGTTGCCAACTTTTTCACCGAGAAAAACCCGACACTTGTGGCTCGCCATGCTCCACCCATTCTCCGCCCCTAGTCTCACCCCTGCCCCGCCCCGCCCTGCCCCCAGCCCCACCCACAAAAATTACCGAGGATACGTGTAGGCTAACTTCCTTGGTCAGATAATAATTAAACTGGGAACCCCAAAATCCAAACATGAAATGTACAACACTGGAGAAATAAAACTATAAAGTAATTTTCTCTTGCACTAAACAAAAACGCAAAGATGTTATCAATACACACTTCCCAGACCAGACATATTCCAGCTAATAAATTCAAAATAAAAAGTATTTTTCTACCTTCTGTTTGGGCGTTTTATTTTTCAGTTGCAATTGCTCCAGTCACTTTCTTCTGGTTTCTTCGTGTCTTCTGCGAGCTATCCATTTGTTCTTTCTTCTCTTTTAGATGTTTTCCATTCTCTCTCTATTTCTGCTTTAACATACTGATTGTTTCCCTTTTGCTCTTTCCCCCAATTCTTTCCTTATTCCTTTATCATCCATTTAAATTTCATCCTTCCATTCTCAAGCCCCTCTTACTCTCCCAATACCCGGCCCATCATAGACTTTTCTTCCACACAAAATATCTTTTCCCCTTCCATTCTCATTCCCCATCCATTCTAGTCCTCCCCCAAAATCAGTTCCCTTATAGTTCTAGACCCACCCAGCATCCACTCCCTTCTAGTCCCATTCTCCCATGCCCCACATCAGCCCATTTCCAGTCCTATTCCAGCTCTTCATCAGCCCATTTCCAGTGCTAGCCCTCACATTACAGGCCATTTCCAGTCCTAGCCTCCCCCCAATCACAGCCCATTTCCAGTCCAAGTCCCCCATCACAGCCTCTTTCTAGCCCTAGCCCCCCCCATCACAGCCTATTTCCAGTCCTAGGCCCCCCCCCACCATCACAGCCCATTTGCAGTCCTAGTCCCCCCCCGCACCATCACAGCCCATTTGCAGTCCTAGCCCCCCTAATCACAGCCTATTTCCAGTCCAAGTTCCCCCTCCCTCCACCATAGCCCATTTCCAGTCCAGGTCCCCCCATCACAACAACATTTCCAGTCCAAGTCCCCCCCCCCCCCATAGCCCTTTTCCAGTCCAAGTTCCCCTCCTTACAGCCCATTTCCAGTCCAGGTCCCCCCACCACCACAGCCACATTTCCAGTCCAAGTCCCCCCCCCCATAGCCCTTTTCCAGTCCAAGTTCCCCCCCCCTCATAGCCCATTTTCAGTCCAGGTCCCCCCCCCACCCATCACAGCAAAATTTCCAGTCCAAGTCCCCCCCCCACCATAGCCCTTTTCCAGTCCAAGTTCCCCCCCCCATAGCCCTTTTCCAGTCCTGGTCTCCCCCCCCCCCAGCCCATTTGTAGTCCCCGCCCCCCCCCCCCCCATCACAGCCCTTGCAGTCCTTGGCCTCTCCCCCCCCCCCCGACCAGCACGGCGGCTGTCTGAGGGACTTCAGAGGGAGCTGGCGAAGCCCGCGCGAGGCCCTGGCTCCCTCTGTACAACTGCCAGCGTGAAGATCCTTTTCCTTCATGCTGGCGGTTGTTTCCGTGAAGCCGCGAATGCTGGGAAAGGTTAAAGGGCATTGGTTTCGGTTGATACTTTGTTGCTTTTTCTGAAAAGGATCTGATAGACAGTCAGAGACAGGAATAAAGATGTGTTTATTAAAAAAAAAAAGAAACAAAATCTACTGCATATGGATTTGTAGCAGCTTCAGTTCTGTGGAAAGCAGGAGGCATTCCCATATAAGACACGTATCTCATTAGAGAGATAGTGGATAGACAGCATAAGATCCTTCCAGCTGTCTAGGGGCAGTAAGTAACCGCTTGTTGGGAGTGCCCCATTGAGGTACCTATGTTTTCTTCCTGCCGGGGTCCGGATAACGGCAGAGCAATGAAGGTTAAAGGTAATTCAGGCCAGAAGGTCCCCCCGTTCAAATCCCAATAGAGGACAGCAACCTTGGGCCGGAAGGACTACGGTTTCTAGTCCCACAGGTGCTCCTTGTGGGCTTGGGCAAGCCACTTAACTCTCCATTGCCCATGTTCCCTGTAAGTATTAGGGTATGTGTCTCATATCCCTTCATGTTAATTGTATCCCCCGATTGTGTTGTGACCACTTTGATTGAAGGATAAGGTGGTATACAAAACAGTCTAAATAAATAAATAAGTAAATAATTCGAAGGGGTATGCCCTAGTAGTGGTTCACCCTGGCCGAGATTCATTTGGCCTGGCTCCTTGCAGTGGGCAGCGGAGAACTTTCGCAATTCGGCAGGCTTGGGATAGTATTTTGCAGTTGAGAGCGGTCGGGTCGACCCATAGGAATCTTCGGCGTCGGGCGCTACTCTATTTATTTTATGGGTCCTCAGGAAGACGAGGCTTCACGCTCTTGATGCTACTCAAAGAAATAGATCGTGGTCTCCGGGCAATCCTCTGTTGAATGGAACCATTTTCATCGGTAGGGGTGGCAGTTCCACGGGAGGAGTTTTTGACGTCCCCAGGTTTTATGGAGGCATAATTACGCATTTCCATATGGCAGCGCATCAGAGGATTCTAAGGTTTCCTTCCTATGGGGGCATTTTTAGTTTTAAGATTTGCCCTTCGTTCTAGAGACCGGCCCGCCTACTTTCACCAAGGTTATGGTGGTGGTGGGGGCTGCTGCGCGGACAGAAGGAAGTTTAGTTCTCTCTTGTCTCGACTAGTGGCTGATTCATGTACAGTCCAGGGTCAGGAGTGTTCAGGTTAGACAGAGTAATAAACGTTCTTCAGGCTTTCGGCTAGATAGTTATGGCGGGCAAAAGTTGTTTAATCCATCTCAAGTTCTAGAGTACTTGGGGGTACGGTTCCACTACCAATAGGGAACAGTGTTTCAGCCGGAGTGGGGAGGCCAACGCCTTCACCAGATAGTATGCAAGTTTTCTGTCGGTTCTGGTGTTGCCGGATTGGAGCTATTTTCGGACACTCGGGATAGTGGCTGCGGCTCTGGAGGTAGTTCCGCAGGCCAGTTCTCATGCGCTCCTTGCAAAGGCCCTTATTAAGATGATTGTCTCCCCAGACCTATTCTCTGATCAAACATATCCCGTGTACCGTGCAGGTCAGGCGGTCCCTTCTTGGAGGACTAGTTCCAGGAGATCTTATGGCATGCATGCCGCTGGAACACCCGCAGTGTCTTCTGATGTTGACTGATGCGCGTTTCGCAGGCTATGGAGATCATTGCGTGGATGTTGTCGCAGAGGATTTTGGGAGCGAACAGGAGGCTAATTGGTCGTCAGCCGGTTGGAGCCGAAGGCGGTGGTGCTTCAAGCGTTTGAATCCGAAGTGAAGGATCGGACAGGCCGACGACTGTACGATAATTCTGCAACAGTGGATTATCTAAACCGGTAGGGGGGCACAGGTAGTGCGGCCATGAAAGTGGAATCAGACGCTTGGTTCGTTTTGGGTGGAACCTTGTTGGTAGCAAGCCTTTGATGGCGTGCTTACGGGAACAGACAACGTGATCGGAGGAGTCCGGGTAGGGGCTTCATTCAAAAGTATTCGCCCAATTGGTCATCAGTTGGGGTCATCTGATCATGGTTCTCATAGCTACCTTTCCTTCGGCCAAGCAGAGTCGTTTTCACAGCGGTTGATGAGAAACACTGTTGGAGGGCTTCGATGCTATGTTGCAGCCATGACCGTCCCCCAGCCTTTATGAGGGCTTTCTCCCGCGGTGCTTATGGGGCAACTGAGTCAGCACATCAAAGCGCTTCCGGAGAAGGTGGTGTTGCTGAGGCCACCTTAGCCGAGACATCTGTGCTGGGCCGATCTGGTTAGGTTGCTGGACGGGAGGCCTGGAAGATTCCCCGCAATGACAAATCTGTTACCCTTTCACGGAATGGGGGTTTCTTGGGGGGACCATTTTTGGCCCTGGGGGTCGGTGACTACGTGAATCTTTCGAGCCCTTGTATCAGGTTTCGGTCTAGAATTGATCTTAGAAACAGTGATCTTAGTGGCTGTTAGGTTCACCGAGTGTCGAGTGTTTGGATCTGGTTTTGTCTAGAGCCGTTCTTCTCCCTTTCCAGGGAAAGGGTGGTTTGGAAGACAGTTCCGTTCTTTTGTTCAAAGTGTTTCTCCTTTCTCATGAATCAGTCGGTCTCATTTCCAGTTCTGTGGTCCTTGGAAGAGGATGCTTCACTTTGCAGTCTTCAAGAAATTCGGATTGTTTCATTGTTCTTTCGGGAGTCCGCGGAAAGCTGAAGCAGCAGCCTTGGCTCCAATATACGGTTGGACCCTGGAGGCCATAGCAGTTGCATATCTCTTGCTGGGTTGTCAGGTGTCTGTGGGGCGCACAGCTTCCTGGACGGAGCATAGTTTGGTTCTGCCAGTGGAGATTTGTAAAGCGGCAACATGGTCGTTCTTCCATACCTTTAGTAGGCGCTATCGTCTGGATACTCAAAAGGCGAGTGATGTCTGTCTGTCTGTTTCGGGTCGGTGGTGCTACGATCTGACTGGAAAAGGTCCCTCCCAATGATTACTGCTCTGTTACATCCCAGAGGTGGAGGACTAAACTGGAGGAACGATAAGGAAATAGGAATTACACTTACCTGGTAATTGTAGTTCCTGGAGTGACTCCAGTTTAATCCTCATTCCTGCCCAGGGTGTAGAGCGCTAGCAGTGTTTACTCAGTTGGGAGAAGTGCAACAGTGACAGGGGAGTGTAGAGATGTATAGGAGTGGACTGGTACTGCTTCTTTCTATGCCTGTCTTTCGGTCTTTCCTCTCTATTGGCTATAGCTTGGCATGAGGGGAGGGGTGTGGAATACTGAGAAAAGCAGTCCCTCCGGTTTGGAGGGCAGGGGTGCTTTATTGCACAAGTTATCTGTTATGATGTGTATAAGGTTGAATTTTATCTTAGCTACTTATTTGTTGCTTCTTTGAGTCTGCTTTGTCAATAGGTCACTGGGGCTGATGGGAAGAGACCTGCAGGAAATACCCAGTGATGTCACAAGTTTGACTTGTCCAGTCTCCATGCTGCAGGAGGAGGTGCACAACCCAGAGGTGGAGGACTAAACTGGAGTCACTCCAGGAACTACAATTACCAGGTAGGTGTAATTCCTATTTGCTAATATTTTGTCTTCATTATTCTCCCTGCCATAATTTCAGTGCAGGGGCTAGAGATTCTGGGACTTTGGTTATCACACCATTGGGGTGTAAGACATTGACATTTTGGTTGCTGCTGCATTCTGTACAATTGATGGTTACCTTGCAATCTTTAGCAAGATGGTTTGATAAAGAACAACGGGCCCAATATTAAAAGGTATCTGCACAGTTTACAGACCTGTAAACTGTGTAAATACTGCTTAACAGGATATTCATCAGCACTAGTACAGTTAGTGCAGCTGAATATCCCCGATCATCTCCACTATACACCCCGATGCTAACTGCTTAGCTTCATAAGATCATAAGAAATGCCATACTGGGTCAGACTAGGCTCCATCAAGCCCAGTATTCTGTTTCCAACAGTGGCCAATCCAGGTCACAAGTACCTGGTAGGTTCTAAAAAAGGCAAACAGGTTCCACAATACTCATCCTGGGGTAAGCAGTGGATTTCCTGGGTCCTCTTTAATAATGGTTTATGGACCTTTCCTCCAAGAACTTGTCCAAACCTTTTTTAAACCTAGCTATAATAACAGCTTTTACTACATCCTCCGGTAACGAATTCCAGAGCTTGATTATGTGTTGAGTGAAAAAATATTTTCTCTTATTAGTCTTAAATGGGTTACATTGTAGCTTCATTTTGTTTCTTCTATTCTACTTTTTGATGGCGTAAACAACCGATCGGGACGTGTTGTGGGCGTTTTGGGGTGTTTCGGGGGTGGCAACAATTGCCAGCAGGGTAGTGGCGATATTGCACTGCTGCCCAGTTAGCGACCTGTGGGTAAAAGATAGGCGCAGCAAAAGCTGGCCTATCTTTACCTGTAGGAGCTAACCGGACAGTGTCTCAATATCAACGCTGCCCAGTTAACTTCTGTGGCTGCGGAGGCTGTGTGGCGACCCTGGATATCCAATGTTGGGGCTGCATGTGACCCAAGCATTGAATATCCAGGGTTAAAGTTCAGCGGCGATACATTCATAGCAGACTCTGTACTTTTTGAGTAGTTCTTTGCATTCTGCTAAGGATTTCTCTCTAAACCCACAACATCTTTTCAGGGGGTGAGGTTTCTTGTGTAAAGGGCACTATCTGTCAGGATCTTCTGCCTTGTTTGTGGTGGAAGGGAAGTAAGAGGGTTTGAGTGTTGTGCGTGGCATGTCTGTCTTCTGCATAGATATAGGTTTTCTTGTGCTACTGTACATCTTAGCTGGCCTTTCATTTTGGAAGTGACTGACCTTGGTTGTTTAGGACACATCAAGCAAAAAGCTAGGATCATTCCTTCTCTCTGCCAAATTTAGGATGAATCTTGAGAAGACTTTGAAAGGAATATGATTGTCCTGTTTGTAGTTTGCGCCATATAAGAACCTCTTTTCCCGTAGATTGTATGGCAACTTCTCTGTAATTGTCCTTATGCCACAAAATGTGTCTAGGCAGCAGAGCCCTGAGAGATGTGGATCAGCTTTGGCAGCCTCTAGCTCCAGAAGTCTTTGCTTGATACCTTTTGAAAGTTTTCAGTCTTTTCAAAAAGCACATTCTCAATCATTTCTGGGCTACCATAGCACTGTTCAAGTCTCCTCCACATCTCAGCTAGTCCCTCTGAGGGTTGCTTATGTATGTTGATTTCACTTTTTTGACTCGTTCTGTGGCTTCACTTCCTAGCCATTGCACCATAAAGCTGATCTCTTCCTTTGGGGTAAAGTTCAGATATGCAATGGCATCTTTGAAATCAACTTTCCATGCTCTATAGTTTTCAGGACAAACATCAAACTTGGTGAGCTCTGTATTTATAACTACCCTGTTGGCAACTGTCGCCACCCCAGAAACACCCCAAAACGCCCACGACATGTCCCGATCAGTTGTTTACGCCATCAATGTAACCCATTTAAAGTTACCTCAGGCTGTAAGGTCGGGGATTCAAATCCCACTAGAGGACAGAAACCTTGGGCCGGAAGGACTGGGGTTTCTAGTCCCACAGGTGCTCCTTGTGGTCTTGGGCAAGCCACTTAACCCTCCATTGCCCATGTTCCCTGTAAATAGTTATCTCCAAGTTACAATGCCCTGTTCAATGTAATTTCAGTTTGCTCAATGTAAACCGCCTTAATATCATGAAAGGCGGTATATAAGAAATGTTAAATAAATAAATAAATAAAATAAATAAATAAAGTTCTCGGTGATCCTATACTTAGCCAGATCTGATCTGTCTGATGCTTCTGTCTGAACTGCAGGAGGCTTTTGTGGGGTGCTATTGTGAGGCGTTTTTCCCACTTTGTTATCCTTAAATATTGGCATAGAGGGAGGAGGCTCTGGCACACTTGGTTTGAGCAAAGGGTGTGTCACTGATGTTCTTGCCGATGGCAACTTTCCAGATTTATTGTGCGTCCAATCCCTGCAGAGTGCCGGGATATGAGGCTGAGGTGAAGTGTCTTCCTGTGCATGTGCCTGGAGCATGAGCTGGCTGTAGTGAATCCAAATGCCTGTGAGTGTCTGGATAACTGTAGTGGTGATTAATATCTGAGGTGTGGTGCACATGAAGATGACTTCTCTCAAGTCTGGTGCCTACTCAATATCTGTGTCCTCTTCTGGGTCAGATTACATGCGTGCACTGGCATGCCTTAAGATAAGGCTTAGAACATAGGGCCTGATATTTGAAGGCATTTACACAGTTTACAACCCAGTAAACCATATAAATGCCCTAAACCGGGATATTCAACAGCACCTACAAGGTTAATGACGTTGAATATCCCCTTCAAAGCCTGTTGCACATCCTGATGCTCTGCGGTTAGCATCAGGGCATGCTGGGGGCGTTCTGGGACGGAGTGCAGACAGAGACTATTGCTAACAGAGTAGCGGCGATATTGCACCGCTACCCGATTAGCGATCCGTGGCTAAAATTAGGCCAGCTTTTGGCTTGCCTAGTTTTAGCTGCGGATGCTAACCAGGTAGTGGTTTAATATCGCCACTATCCAGTTAGCCTTAGTGGCTCCAGGGCATGAGTGGTGATGCCGGATATTCAATGCTGTCCCTGCAGCATTGAATATCTGGTGTTAAAGGTGGGCCCGTAGTCTTTAATGCACTGAACAGGATCTTCTGAGGATCTCCTTGCCTTCTTGCTCTGTAACTGATTCGAGGGCCTTGGTCTGAGACTCAGTGGTGGCAGCAGCCTGCTTTTCTTGTTGCAGTATCTCCAGAGCAACAGCCAGCTTAGCCTTTTTGTGTTCAGCAGCAGCAGTTAATTGTAAACCGCTCTGATGCCCTGGAGCCTAGGGCGGTATATCAAATGGTCAATAGAGAGAAAGATAATGGTGCAACAGTGTCAGCAGCAGTAGCAATGACCTCTGTAGCTGCCTTCTTTTTCTCTTCTGTTTCGTTGGGGAATCTTTTCTGCTCTCTGCCTCCCTTAAAATACCTGCTACCAAGTGCTTTCACTTCTGGTCTTTACTTTCCTTGAGGTCTTTTTCTGCTAAGCTTTCTTCTGTGTTGAGATGTTTTTCTGATTGGAGTAAGTAGCACTCATAACTAGCCTGCAGCTGTTGTAAGTGATAACCATGTTTGAAGGGGTTTCTGAAACCTTAGACATGTCCTTCTCTTCCTTATGCCATACTTTGTGTAGGCCAGAGGGAAGCTTTTCCCATTCTTCTTCATAAATTTGCTTGACTTTGTAGGTTAGCTTGTAAGTTCTTTTGGATTCAGTGTTATCTTCCAGGGCAACATCTTCAAATTAGTAAGTTTTGCACATCATATGACAGTCATGAACCTTACTCCTAAGCCAGGGTATATAGAATATGATCTCAGTCTCTCAAATTTACTGCTAATGCTTGGCATAGTACTTGCGTTGTGCCAAAGAGAGCCTCCTTCTGGAGTTCATAAGATGTAATATGTATGGTAATTTATCAAGGCGTGCTTGGAAATTTTTCTTAATCAAGCCTGTGGCACCCAACATGTTGGAAAATAACTTGGTATCTTTCTGCTACATCTTCTTGGTCTCTGACTACATTTCTTGGTACTTGAAGATCTTCTCCCTCTCAACACGATTCGCTCCAGTTGCTTGGGACTGATACCTGCATAATCAATGCTGTTCTGGTTTTCTCCTTTACCACTATATCCTGGCAACCTTGAGTCCAGCTTTTTATTGGTCAGAATGGGAGTATTTATTTAACAGGTTTTTTATGCTGCTTTATCATTTCGATCAAAGCAGTTTACATTATAACTTAAACTTTGTAATGTACATTAAACAGGGACATTGATAACTTGGATTTTTCTGAGGCAATGGAGGGTTAAGTGACTTGCCCAAGGCCACAAGGAGTGCTAGTGGGAAATGAACCCTGGTCTCTGGGTTCCCCAGCCAGTGCTTTTAACTATTAGGCTACTCCTCCACTCCTATCATAGCTGTAGCAGTTGCATTAACCAGTATCCTGGGTGATCATAGCCTCTTCATTCTCCATAATTCTCTTACTGTTATGATTCCAGTGTTTTTCCAGCACAGTGATTTTGTATTGTTTCCAGAGTTTCCAGTGGATGAGACATACTACTTTACTGTGCCTTTCTGTATAGACATAGGATGAGTCACTGTTTCCAACTCTTTCTTACAGACTTTACATATGTCTGTTTTCAATGCCCTCTATAAAGCATCTCGTCCATAATCTACTGTCTTTGGCTGCAACTATCAATCTCTCATCCTTTGGTTTCAGTTCACCTCTCCTTAATCATTCATGTGTCTGTTCTTGATTGACAAAGAATTCCTGGAGTAGTACTTTGTAGTTCCCACTGTATTTGTGTATTTGCCACTTATTTTTCTTTGTTTACTGATCTAATTCTTTGAAGAGCTTTTTCTCTTGTTTTTCAAATTCTGTTTCATTCCCTGTGTGTGTTTGTGATTTTCACTCATTCTTTCTAGTTGTCAGAGCGCAGATTCTGGATGTTAACTTTCATATTTCAGCATTTTTTGCGCATTTGGATCTGATGATGCTCTTATGTAGGCCTGGATACTAGCTTCCCTTTGTAGAGTGGGCTTTGAGTTCTCTTGCACTGTTGCAGTAATATCTTTTGAATCGGATTACATTTTTATGTAGCATTCATATCTGTAGCAGTTGCATTAACCATATTAGATTCTTCTATAATTTGCAGTGTCTGAATATTGAAGCACTTTCAACAAACACATATAGGTTTCAGTTTTCACTGGACAGAGGAAGTGGGGAGGACAGTAGCAAATGAAAATATGGCACAGAGCTAGGAATAGCTTAAACTGAAGAAAATCTCCTTCTTTGATATTTACAAGCTAATTTTAAATTTTTTTCTGTCACTCAGCAGCTTGATATTGACTTAATCGCTGCTTTTTCAAACTTGTTGAAGGACGGCTCTCACAGCATTTATATTTCTCTTAAAGGTAAGTGCTTTCTTGAAGAAAGTGCTTTTCCACAGACATTATAAATTCAGCTTCTTCACTGGCAAGTCATTTATGACCATTCTTTTACTGTCCTGTGCTCATACTGCGCCCGATTCCATCCTGGATGTCCAGGTCCTCTGTGCACTTGGTCAGAACCAGACGCACAGAGGGAGTCGCGATTCTGATCCCGCGGGGCACGTCTAGCCCCGCAGGATCAGAATCGTGAACAGGCCTGTGCGTGCACACTGGGACCTTGATTCCATCTTGCTTGCACGTACAGGCCTTGCCCAACTAACTCAGTCAGGGCTTTTCAATGGAGCCATGGCGCCTGGTTGCCATGGTACTACGGCTCCTTTGAAAAGCCATGATCCCCGGCTGCGGCTCCCAAAGTGCTTTCCCCACAGCCCGACCCCCGGTCTGGACTCCCAAGGCCAGGGTCAGGCTGGAGGGAATGCCCTCTGCCCCCTGCAACTCCTTCCCAGCCCCGGGCCTGCCATTCCTTCTGCATTGGGGAACTCGGTCCACCTCAGAGGTGGAATAAGTTCCCCGTCCAAGCCGTTGGCCCCAGACATACAGGGCCGACATTGGAATCGGCCCTGTATGTCTGGGGCCAATGACCACCCACTGCCTGCCCTTTCCTTGCCCCCGTCTAACTTCCCCATACAATGAACGGAGAAGTTAGATGGGGTCGGAAGGGGGAATGGGACATCCATCCATGCTATTCATGCCACAGAATGAGCCTGTGTTTTGCAATACATTACATAGGCAGTTAAACTAATTCACATCCAAGGAAAGACTGCGTCTCATGCTTTCTAACTGTTTATTATAATAAGTAAAATTGAAGCACTTATTGTGATAGTTCTAATCAAGAATTTCTACAGTCCTGGTTAAACATGCAGCATGCTGAATCTATCTGAATTCAGGGCCGGCCCGTCTATTGTGCGAGAATGTTGTTTGCACAGGGCCCCGCACGAACTCCATACTTGCACAGATGGATGGCTTCAGAGGAAGCCCGCGTGAGGCCCCGGCTCCCTCTGCACAGCCACCAGCGTGAAGAGTGTTTTCCCTCATGCTGAAAGTTGTTTCTGTGAAGAGCACGAGTGCTGGGAAATGACCTTTAACCTTTCCCAGCATTCAGCGCGCTTCACTGAAACAGCCGCCAGCGTGAGAGAAAACACTCTTCACGCTGGCGGCTGTGCAGAGGGAGCTGGGGCCTCACGCGGGCTTTCCCGGATCCCTCTGAAGCCTCTTAGACGGCTGCGGGGCTCTTCAGCAGACGAGCAGACAGGCGGGTGGGGGCGCTAGGACTGGAAATGGGCTGTGATGGGGGGGGGGGGAAGCTTGGACTGGAAATGGGCTGTAATGGGAGGGTAAGCTGGGACTGGAAATGGGCTGTGAATGGGATGGGCTAGGACTGGAAATGGGCTGTGATTGGGATGGGCAAGCTGGGACTGGAAATGGACTGTGATGGGGGGGCTAGGACTGGAAATAGGCTGATGTGGGAAGCTTGGACTGGAAATGACTGATGGGGGGCTAGAATTGGAAATGTGCTGATGGGGAACTGGAATAGGACTGGAAATGGGCTGATGAGAGGGAGCTTGGACTGGAAATGGGCTGTGATGGGAGAGTAAGCTCTGACTGGAAATGGGCTGATGGGGGCTGCTTGGACTGCAAATGGGTTGATGAGGAGCTGGAATAGGACTGGAAATGGCCGATGAGGAGCTTGGACTGGAAATGGGCTGATGGGGAGGGGGGGCTAGGACTGGAAATGGGCTGATGGGGCTGGAATAGGACTGGAAATGGGCTGATGGGGGGCTGGAATAGGACTGGAAATGGGCTGATGGGAAGGGCTAAGACTGAAAATGGGCTGATGGGGGAGCTTGGACTGCAAATGGGCTGATGGGCTGTAATAGGACTGGAAATGGCTGATGGGGGAATAAGACTGGAAATGGGCTTATGGGGGCTGGGAGAATGGGACTAGAAGGGAGCGGATGCTGAGTGGATCTAGAACTAGAAGGGAGCTGATTTTGTTGGAGGACTAGAAGGGGATGGGGAATGAGGATGGAGAGGGGAAAGGATATTTTGTGTGGGAGGGAAGAAAAATCTACGATTGGCCGGGTATTGGGAGAGTAAGTGGAGACTGAGAATGGAAGGGTGAAATTTGAGTGGATGATAAAGGAATAAAGAAAGAAATGGGGGAAAGAGCAAAAGGAGAAAGATCAGTATGTTAAAGCAGATTTAGAGAGAGAATGGAAAAAATCTAGAAGAGAGAAGAAAGGATAAATGGACAGCAGACAATGGAGAGTTAGCAGAAGACACGAAGAAACCAGAAGAAAGTGACTGGAGCAATTGCGACTGAAAAATAAAATGCCCAAACAAAAGGTAGAAAACCTTTTTATTTTGAATTTATTAACTGGAATATGTCAGGTCTGGGAAATGTGTATTGCTAACATCTTTGCATTTTTGTTTAGTGCAAGAGGAAATTAATTTATAGTTTTATTTCTCCAGTGTTGTACATTTCATGTTTGGCTTTTGGGATTCCCAATTTAATTATTATCTTCCTATTTCTAAATTGTGATCCGTTGTTCTTTGTGTGGTGACGGTCTATGTTCTGCATGTGTAACCAAGCTGAGGTATTCTGTTCATGTAGTTTCTATTTGACAGTCCCACTTATTCTCTTTCCCCCAGTGAGATGTATTGGTATTTTCTGAGATGTATTGGTTTAATATTTGCAGTGCTGCCTTTTTGATAGGTAGGGTTTGGTGCTTTGTGAGTACTGGTAGTGCTGTTATGATACGGTGGGTTTGCTATGAGTTCTAGATGGTCAGTGTTTATAATACTTCCTAATGGGCCTGGCGGTTGGCACTAGAATATAGTAATTTAGAAATCTGGTAGTCTTTCTTTATCCAGACACTCATTAAGAGGCATGTTTACTAAAAGTGCATTATGCAAATATTTATGCAAATGAGACTCCTTATGCAAATGGGACCCCACAATGAATCTCCGCTCATGGCCCCGCACCCCCCTTGGGCTGCCCCTGTCTGAATTATGGCTGAAAAGTTAGATTATGGATTATGGAGTTGTCTGGATGGTTAGGCCCAAACTGCAGCAGGCTGGAATATTGAAGAAATAATGAAATGATGAAATACAAAATATGCGTGGAAGTGAGTGAAATTTAGAAAGTGTAAAATGGTAAAAGGATGATGCAAATCCAAGGGAGAGAAAAAGAAAAGAGGGAGGAGTGAAGAGGACAGTGGTTTATCTAACCCCCTCGGCACCTGGAGCATGCACCCCTCCCTGCAGTGCCAGCAGCCCCCTACCTCCATCTGGACCCACAAAGGCAGCACAACAAACTTACCATACAGCTGGCTTGATACAGTGCCTTGTGCTCCAGGGCCTGCTGCTCTTCTCTCCCGGCCAAAGTCTCGTGATTCATGAAACTTTGGCCAGGAGAGAAGAGCAGCCGGAGCGTGCTATTAGGCACCACTAAAAGATACTCTGTATCATTGTTTGAGTGCCAATGAGTCTGAGACTTTCCCAGCATTTTGGCAGGACTTGAAAATATTGCAATTCTTTCAGATTATCAAGGCAGTTTACATAAAATGGTAAACAGTAAACTAAAGATCTTAGGCTATTTCTGGATTTCTGTGGGGAGAGGAAAAGAGAAGGTAGGAGGGGATGGGTGGCAGAGTGAGGGACTTTCAGGACTCAAGGGATGGGGCAAAGCAGGGATGTGGAATGGGATCAGGATAGAGAGAGGGGGTACAGAAACAGGAGTGGAAGAGGTGGGAGTGAGAGGGGTGAGAGGATGGAGGACAGATAGAATGTTAGAGGACAGCAGTATAGAGGAGAAAGGAGTGTGGAGTAAAGGGATGGTAGACAAGCATGAGAGAAAGCACAAAGAGTGGCAGAAAGAGGAAGAGGCTGTTGGGTGCAGTGTGCAGAGGGAAAGAGGTTTGGGAAGGGATATGGGTAATATTTTTATGGGGGTGCCAACTGTTATGTTGGGGTCACCGAGTCCTCTTATTGTGGCATAGACTACATAATTTCAGCAAATGCTGCAAGTGACTCTCAGAAACTAAAGCATGACATTGTTAACTAGTTCTATATCAAGTAGTAAGGATATTTTAACTGTTCTTTCGGACTGCGGTACCATCAGTTTAGCCCAAAACAGGGGAGTACATTAACTTTGGTAAAGGCTGCACATTATGCTACTATTAGCACATTTATTGAATCACCTGCTGTTACTCGCACCACATCTAATACCACTTTCTGCTAGCCATGCTAACGTGATATTGTGGTTCATAATGTTAAAACTACTGAGAAATGCAGAAGCATTATCACTAAAATGGATACTCTGTCACGGTTTCTGTGGAGATTATTTAGCAGAGATATGAGGACTGTCTCCGTTCCATAATTGTGTCAGAACTTATACATATCCAATCAGTATCTCTCTTGTAACCAGTTACTGGGCTGAAAGCAGATTGTCTGCTCTAGAAGTTTGCCTTGAAATTGAATGTTAGATACTGGACAATAATTATCCAGCTTGTGCGTGCTCTTTTTTTTTTTTTTCTTAGCAGAGGAGATATCACCATCATTATTAGTGCTGTTGGCATCTGCCTATTAGAGCATAGAAAGAGCACTCACAAGTTTTGTGGCCCTTTCTGAGAGATGTAGCATTGCTTCTCTGAAGGAAATCATAATTACAAGTCTGTCTCTTCAGTGAAGGGAAAGCCAGGACTGGCTTAACCTATCCTTTGTAAACATGGCACTTCCTAATTAATGAAGCACAGTTTTATTTTATTTTATTTATTTAACAGTTTTTATATACCGTCTTTCTTCAATTCAAGACGGTTTACAGAGAACATAACATGACAGTATATTTCAACTGATTACATAGAACCAAAATACATAACAAGAATATATATGGTTAATATAAGTAACTTTAGTACATGAGGAGTCTTCATGGACAAGAACTATTTACATGCTTATTTACAGGAGAGGTCATAGGAAAATGAATTGGGTAAAGTATTAGGGGGAGGGTCATTTATCATAGAAATGATTTGAAGGTACAATACCTCTCCTAATCCAATCCAATGTGTGCCTTTGAGTCAGTCCTGACTCCTGGCGACCCAGAAGCTCCTGGTATATGCATGTAAAAAATGTATTGAGGAACACAGCATAATTCATTGTGAGTCTTATTGAATAGGTCCCTAAACAATAAATATCTCTTACTGATAATGAAATGTGGGGTCACCAAATGACCAATTTTCAGCTTGCCTGACCAGTTTTTTTATGGCCAGCCTGGCTGCTAACAGAGATTGAAAAACCACCTGAAAAACCATTTTTTTGTATGAGTAAGACAAACTACTACCACTTCTACTGAGCATTTGTATAGTGTTGCACAGACATGTAAGAAACAGTCCCTGCTCTTCAGAGCTTACAATCTAGTCAAGACAGACAACCCAGTAGGTGTAGACGGGGAAACTACTTGCATGTAACCATATATTAATAGCAATGCAGCACAAAATCAACCAGTTGAAACAGCTTGCAGTCAGCCACATATTGCCTAATAGTTCAGTGTCACCATAGTGGTTTCAGTACAGACACGGTTCACAAATGGTTGTATACTTTCAAAAGAAAAAGGGGGTTTTATGACCAATGATAAGAAATAATACCAGCAGAGTTTCTCCCAGGGTAAAGTTCTAAGGACTCTTCCCCTCAACAGCATAGAGCACTCACTGTTCTTTGTTTCTTGTCTTTATATAGTAGGGTTGCCAAATGGCTCCAGATGCACCTGACAAGCTTGATCCAGTCCTGGGTTTAACTCACTGCATGCAGCAATATGTAGTTCTGATTTCTTTATTGCACTCTATAAGAAAAACAAGACTACAGTCCCTGCATGCAATGGGGTAAACCCAGGACTGGATCAAGCCTGTCGGGCACATCTGGAGCTAGTTGGTAACCCTATTATGTAGGGTTTACATTGTTGCATGTGGATGTGTTAAATTGGCAAATGTGTGAGATGGCTAGCTGGAATAAAAGTTTGTATCTAGACTAATATTTAAAAAAATTTGTACTATTTTCTTTTGGCAATATAAACATTTAGATGCAAATATAAAGCCCTTTCCACAGGTACAATAGCATTTTACCTGTGGAAACTGTGACTTTAATTATTGCCGAACCTGTCAGAGGGTAAGCAAGGGGCTTAGCAAAAACGGGTGGCATTTTTTTATTTTCATTTAAAAAGTTGGCAACTCTAATGAAATGAGGCATAGGAGTTTGACAAAAAGATCACCTATATGATTCTAAAGTATTTATTACATGCAGTAGATATTTGAAAGAAAAGCTATATAAAAATCCAAGTTTATTTTTTCTGTAGAAACTTGACCAGACAAAACAGAGAGGGCCAGACAAAATCTGGAATCTCATGTCAGGATCTGGAATCTCAGAAACAAAAAAAGGCAGATCTTGCATAGAGATGGAGAGTTTCAGAGGTGGGCAAGACAAGTCAAGGGCAGATATTTATCAGGAAGGAAAAGCAAAGCTTCAGTTCTAGGGAACTTGACTTATACAGGTTGAGTATCCCTTATCCGAAATGCTTGGGATCAGAAGTGTTTTGGATTTTGGATTTTTTCGGATTTTGGAATATTTGCAAGAACAGTACCTATATCAGCTGTCAAACATCAACAACAAACAATGGTAGGCTTTTAGTCTCCACCTACGATGCTGTGAGTAATGCAGGGAGGTCTTGGCCCCATGTCGGGGCATTGTGGGGAAGCTGCCATTGGTGCATCCGGCCTGCACACATGCCATTTTATTATCTTGGGCATGCACGGGAAGGGGACTGGGTGATCTTTCCCTTGGGGCTGCTGAATAAACTGCTGTGCACTTGCATTTTGACTGCGACCCATCACATGAGGTCAGGTATGGAATTTTGTGGCGTCATGTCGGTGCTCAAAAAGTTTCGGATTTTGGAACATTTCGGATAAGGTATACTCAATCTGTATGACTGAAAAATAGAGGCAAAGTTCAGAGAATTGGTTCAGAAGGAAATGGGGGTGCCAACAATTCCATGCTACAAAAACAGGGAAATCCAGTCCTGTTTTTACATTCACTGCCTGCAGTTTCTTAAGACAATTTTTACTAGTAGCTATAAACATGCAAGAAACTGTGATTAAGGCTATTCTAGAATAAAATGCTAACATTAAGAAACAACTGAAAATGTCTGTGTTTGCATGCTTCCTTATCAGACACAACTACCAGCAACCAAAGAAACGTATTTGCAGTCAGTGGTGGTAAGTGAAACACTTTCCATGCACTGTATCTAACATCCTTTCTGGACACATCACATGTGACAGTAAAACCTATCTTACAGTTGTAGTGATCATTAACTTTGCAGTATCTGATAAAAAGAAACTCATCCATTTCTGAAGAATGTCAACCTCTGAAAGTCTTTCAGAGGAAGAAACATGTATTTAGGCAAGGTCATGGCTAAAGTCACAGCACCCAAATCCTACACATACAGTAGTCAGGGGCGGTTCTTCCATTAGGCCGTCTGAGGCGATCGCCTCAGGCGGCACTCCGACGAGGGCAGCACTCCCGTCGCCAGCGGCACTCCGTATGTGTTTTGATTTTAGATTTTACAGCCTCTGGCCTGCCTCTGATTTCCCGCGTGGGAAAGCAGGGGAAAAATCTAAAACTAAAACAGAGCCGGAGTGCCACCGGCGTCAGACAAATCAGCCTGATCGCTTGCAACTGCAAGCGATCACGCTGATTTGTGCGGCGGTGGCGGTGGCGGCACTCCAGCTGTTTTAATTTTAGATTTCGCCACCTCTGCCCTGCCTCTGCCTTCCCACCACTTTTTTTTTCTTGCTGCAAGCATTTCTTGAGAAAAAAAATGTGGCGGGAAGCCAGAGGCAGGGCAGTGTCGGCAAAATCTAAAATTAAAACAGTTGGAGTGCCCCCACCGCTGCCAGATGAGAGGTGCAGGTGGAGGGAATGGGCACAGGAGGAGGACAACAGTGAGTGACGGGGGGACAAAAGGGTGACAGAGGGGACAAAGGGGGAGACGGGACATGCTGAACAAAGGGGGAGACAGGGGGATAAGTGCTGGACAAAGGAGGAGATGGGGGGGGGGACAAGTGCTGGACAAAGGGGGAGATGGGGACATGCTGGACAAAGGGGGAGACAGGGGGACATACTGGACAGACAGGGGATAAATGCTGGACAAAGGGGAGAGACAGTGTGGGTTAGGATTATAATGCGCTGATGGGAGGGCTAGCACTGGTAATGGGCAGATCAGGGGGGTTGGGACTGGTAATGGGCTGATTAGGGGGGCTAGCACTGGTAATGGGCTGACGGTGACTAGCACTGGAAATGAGCTGATTAAGGGAGGCTAGGACTGGTAATGGGCTGATGAGGTGGGGTAGGACTGGTAATGGACTGTTGGGGGGGCTAGCATTGGAAATGAGCTGATCGGGGGGGGGGAGGCTAAGACTGGAAATGGGCTGATTAGTGGAGGCTAGGACTGATAATGAGCAGATGGAGGGGTAGGACTGGTAATGGGCTGATTAGGGGAGGCTAGCACTGGTAATGAGGTTGAGGAAAGACTAGCACTGGAAGTGAGCTGACTGGGGGGGGGTGCTTCGACTGGGAATGGGCTGATGGTGGGGAGGGGAGGATAGAGCTGCTGGCCATGGAAGAAAACTGGGGGCTAAGGCTACAAATGGGCTGATGCGAGGGGATGGGAGAATGGAACTGAAAGGGAATGGATGCTGAGAGGGGCTTCCATGGTATTTGGACTAAAAGGGACTGGACAGTGGGGAAGGAAGAGGACTGGAAGGGAATGGACACCTGTGGCAGTCATGGGAATTCAAGTTGACATTGGAAGGTACTAGGAGGGAGGACTGGAAAGGGGCTGATACTGGGAAGGGTAAATGGGACTGGAAATAGGCTGATGGAAAGAAGTGAAGAAAAAAGAAGAGATAAGAAATGGCAAAATGGACCATAGACTACAGCAGGGGTCTCAAACACGCGGCCCGCGAGACAACTTTGTGCGGCCCGCGACAGAGGAAAACAAAAAAAACACAAAACCCTGGCTTCTGCCGTTGCCGCCGTGGCAGCGGCAGAATCAATTGTCAAATTTAAAAAAAAAGACTTCTGCTGCTCAAGCAGCAAAATCAGCTGTCCTGCGGCCCCTTCCCCTGTGCCCGGAGATCCGAGTCTGCTCTATCACAGGGGAAGGGGCCGCAGGACAGCTGATTTTGCTGCTTGAGCAGCAGAAGTCTTTTTTTTTTAAATTTGACAATTGATTCTGCCGCTGCCACGGCGGCAACGGCAGAAGCCAGGGTTTTGTGTTTTTTTTGTTTTCCTCTGTCGCGGGCCGGTAATGAGCTATGGAGGGGCTGACTGAAATGGGGTAATGGGGGTTAGGACTGGAAGTGGGCTATTGGCAGGGGGGGGGGTTATGACTGGTAATGGGCTATGGTGGGGGCTAGGACTGGAAATGGGCAGATGGGGGTTAGGACTGGAAGTGGGCTATTGGCAGGGGGGGGGTTATGACTGGTAATGGGCTGGGGGGGGGTTATAACTGGTAATGGGCTATGGTGGGGGCTAGGACTGAAAATGGGGTGAGGGGGGTTAGGACTGGAGGTGGGCTGATTGGGGGGTTAGGACTGGTAATGGCCTATGAGGGGAGGTAAGACTGAAAATGGGGTGATGGGGGATACGACTGCAAGTGGGCTATGGGGGGACGAGGACTGGTAATGGGCTATGGGGGGGTAAGACTGAAAATGGGGTGATGGGGGGGGGTAAGACTGGAAGTGCGCTATGGGGAGGTTAGGACTGGTAATGGGCTATGGGGGGTCTAGGACTGGTAATGGGCTGGGGGGGTTGCTAGGACTGGAAATGGGCTGAGTGGAAGGGGGGCTTGAACTGCAAATGGCTGATGGGGAGGGGGGCTTGGAATGGAAATGGGCTGTGAGGGGAGGGAGCTAGGATTGGAAATGGGCTGATGGGGGGCTAGGATTGGAAATGGGCTGATGGTGAGGCTAGGATAGGACTGGAAATGGACTGATGCAGGGACTAGAAAGGAGCAGATGCTGGGTGGGGCTGGAACTAGAAGGGAGCTGATGTTGGGGGAGGATTAGAATGGGATGGAGCTGGGAAAGTGAAATGGAGAGGGGAAAAATATTTTGTCTGGAAGAGAAGACAAATCTACAATTGGCCAGGTATTGGGAGAGTAAGTGGGGATTGAGGATGGAGGGGTAAAATTTGAGTGGATGAAATAGGAATGAGGAAAGAGCAAAAGGAGAAAGATTAGTATGTTAAAGCAGATGTAGAGAGAGAGAATGGAAAAAAACTAGAAGAGGGAAGAAAGGACAAATGGACAGCAGACGATGGAGATAGCAGAAGACACGAAGAAACCAGAAGTGGCTGGAGCAATTGCAACTGAAAAAAAATGCACAAAAGGTAGAAAAATATCTCTTTATTTTGAATTTATTAACTGGAATATGTCAGCTCTGGGAAATGTGCATCATTAATGTTTGCACTTTGTTTAGTACAAGAGGAAATTAATTTATAGTTTTATTTCTACAGTGTTGTTGTACATTCCAAGTTTGGCTTTTGGGGTTCCCAGTTTAATTATTGTCTTCCTATTTCTAAATCTTTTAGTCTTTCTTTATCCATACTCATTAAGAGGCATGTTTACTAAAAGTTAGTGTATGGTAACATTATGCAAATATTTATGCAAATGAGGCCCCACGTCTTATGCGGCCCCCGGGTTACTTTACAAGTCCTCATTTGGCCCTCAAAGCAATTTGAGTTTGAGACCCCTGGACTACAGAAAGAGAGCTAAGAGAAGACAGGAAAGCAGAAGCCTCAGATCGGGACCAGCATGATCAGAGAATAAAATGGTCAGACAACAAAAGTAGAAAGAATAATTTTATTTTATTTTAGTGATTGGACTTCGTGTTATCTTTATATTTTATACTGTATGGGAGAACTGCATATCTTATTTATCTGATGTTGCACTGCTTGAAGAATCTGGCTTCTTGGGGTTTCAGTTTAAATTTTGTCTACATATTTTTATTTTTACTTTAGATTGTAAGTCACTTATTCTGTACTGTGTTCTGAGTGTGTGACTGAGCCCAGGTGTTCTGATAACATGGAGTTTGTACATAAAGATCTATACTGTACTGTAGTAATTTGCCATGCTCAGCTTTTCAAATAGGTGTATGGATGTTCCAGGACCCATTGTAGTATTTACAGTGACACATTTTTTGGATGGGTTCCTTATGTGAGTTTGGAAGTTGGTGCTGATATGGTATGGTATGGTAAATTTGCTCAGTGACATTTTTGTAGGATTTTGTATTAGTTCACAATATGCCTGGTACTGGAGAATGTTTGTTGTTGTTGTTAGTGAGATGATCAGAATCAGAATTTGTTTTTTAAGATATTGAGTTCTATGGGTGAATGTCCTGGTTCTGCTCTGCAACCACTGTTGAAGGAGGTTCTGTGGATGCAAAATATATGTTGAAAAAGAAAAAGCAAGAACCAGAGCGCAGTTTATAGCAACAAAATAAAAATGAGTTTTAATTTAGTTTCATAAACTGTGCTGTGGTTCTTGCTCTCTTTTAGTTCCTTGGTGTGCAAACATCTTGCATTTCCTCCATATAATCTAATCAGCTTTTTGGTTTGGTTCAGTCCCTGATTGGAGTTTTGAAAAACCTTCACCCCCCTCTACTGGGGGGGGGGGGGCACCATCTCATCCTTCACTTCAGGCAGCAGATTGCCTTTAGCCGCTCCTGACAGTAGTTACAACAGATGCTGACCCTTGGGGGCAGGTCGGTAGGTGGTGCAGAACCCTCTGCAAATTAGACGGAAGAGAGCCTCTTGAGAATGAGAGGAGAGTGAGAGGGATGCAGGGCCGGCTCAACCATTAAGAATAGGCAGTCGCTTAGGGCAGCAACTTCTGAGGGACAGCAAAGAGCAGCAAACACAACAAAACAATACATTCTGACAGCCACACACATTCAAGCAAACAGCACATTGTTTTAAAAGCAGGGAGAACAGGCTCACACATGAATGAACAAATTTGATTTGATTTACTGCCTCTCACCATAAGCATAAGAACATAAGATATGCCATACTGGGTCAGACCAAGGTCCATCGTTCAGGATTCTGTTTCCAACAGTGGCCAATCTAGGTCATACATACCTAGCAGTTTCCCCGAAAGACACAGGTTCCACAATGCTTGTATTGGGTCAAGTAGTGAAATTCTGGGTCCCTTTTAATAATGGTTTGCAATGTGAGTCTTCGAGTCAGTCCTTACTCCTGGCGACCCAGAAGCTCCTGGGTTTTCTTGGCAGTGTCACCGGAAGTAGATATGGACCTTTCCTCCAAGAACTTGTCAAAACCTTTTTTAGACCCAGCTACACTAACAGCTTTTACTACATCCTCCGGTAACAAATTCCAAAGTTTGATTACACGTTGAGTGAAAAAATATTTTCTCTTAGTAGTCTTAAAACAAGAATACATTAAAGAGAAGCAAACTACAGTATATTAAATTCTCCCAAACCCCATTTTAATCATAACCCTTCATAACATGAGAGAAAAAATAAATATTATCAACATCTTCCAAAATCTCTTGTGGAAGCTGGTTCCATAAGAAGGGCCCCTGCTGTCTAAAAACAGGATTCTTGGTACCAGACAAATGTACTTTGGAAAGAGCAGGTAACTGAAGGAATTCCTACTGATGGGCTTTTATGCGTATTTTACTGGATTGTTGTGGGAGGTAGTGGTGTTGGGATATTCATGATTGTTGAATTTAATTATCAAAATCTTCAGGAGGAAAGCCGGAGGTTCACCAAGAGAACTCAATAGCCTTACCCTGGCACTGGAGGGATGGCCCCCTTAGATTCTGACACTGTAGAGAGTGTGCATGGGGGGAAGGGTCACCTGAGATTTAAGAGCAAGAACCGGGGGCAGGCAACTTTGATTCTGGATTCTGAAGAGGGGGATAGGGAGGAGGGAACAATATGATGCTGTCGCCGTCGGGGAACGGAAGAGAGTACATATTTTAGCAGTGCTGAGAAAAGGGGGGAGAAGGGTGAACGTGGCAGCTGCCCCAGGTGTCATGCAGCAAAGGGCTTCAGGCAGCACTCTTTCCCCGACTCACCTTCTTCCTTCCTTCCCTCGGTTCTTCATTCTCCTCATCCTCTCAGGCTGAATGGGCCACTGTGGGATTAGTCACACTCATTCCCCTTCCTACTGCCCATCCCTGCAGGCTAGCAGCTGGAGCTGGAGACATGTTTAATTTGACATCATCTCCTGCTACCTTGTGGCCAAATCTTACAATATGAACTGTGAGATTAGGTCCCGTGGAAGCAGGGCATGTTGGATTTAGTGACAGTCATATAGACATCGCTCATGGAGAATCGTGATTAGGATATAATTATACCGAACTATTCAGAAAGGACAGGGTGGGACGAAAGGGATGAGGAGTGGCACTATATGTAAAAAAATACTATTAAATCAACAGAATTTCAGGGGTTATGAGGGAAGGAGGAGGTACTGTGGGTTAAAGTGGAAAGAGGCAATGGAGCATCCATTTGCATTGGTGTGTTATACAGACCTCCTTCACAGGCAGAAGAAGTGGAAAGAGATTTAATTGAAGACATTCACAGTATTGCTCTGAAGAGACGTGCTACTGTTAAGTGATTTCAATATGCCAGATATTGATTGGGACAGCCCTAGTGCAGTGTCATCTACAAGTAAGGAGATCCTGGATTCTCTAGAGAGAGCTATTCCATGAACTGGTAACAGAACCCACACAGGAGGGACCATACTGCATCTGGTGGTTACAAATGGGGAGAGCGCTTCTGATGTTATAGTGGGCAATCATCTTGCATCTAGTGGTCTCAGATGGTGTTTAGTATTAGGACAAGAGCTGAGATCGTTCTTTCAAAAGTGAAGGTCATAGATATTAGGAAAACTAACTTTGTAAGATGTGACAATACCTCGAGGAGTCATTGGCTGGATGGGAACAGCTGGGGAATGTAGAACAACAGCGGGCAAAACTGAAAGGGAATAATTTAAGAGCAACAAACCTTTTTTGAAGAACGAATGAGAGGATCTGCTACTGCTGGGAGGAATCGGCACTTGTAAGTATTTACTTGCTGGGAAATTCTCAAACTCTTGGGTAAAAGAGAATTCTTTGGATTTAAACTGATAAAATCTGAGTCTATTTTAAAATTCTGTGTTTTATAAAGTCAGTTAGGCCATAGTATAACAAGCCAGTTTTCAGTTAAATTAAAGATCAGTTAGGGCATAGTGTAACGATCCAGCTTGCAGTTAAAAGTCAGTTAGGGTATTGTGTAACAAGCCAGTTTTCAATTAAATTAAAAGTCAGCTAGGGCATTGTGCAACAAGTGGGCTATCAGTTAGTGTTTCTTTCCCACCCACACCAAGCATAATCTTTGATCTATAGGATCTTAAAACCTGTTAAGGGGAAAGGAGCAACCTTACTCACTTTCAGGTTTAAAGGGTTATTTTCTTCAGCGTATTAGGTCTTAGCAATAGTTTAAGGCTTGCAGTTCATCTTGAGATGAACATTAAAAAAGTCCCTCAAACTTTGAGGCTACAACTATTTGGAATTTAACACATCGTACTCAAATGGTTCCAATCATATCTTACAGACAGACAACAAATAAAGATGGATTCAAACATCTTCAGGTGGAGGTTTTTTGCACATGGTCCCACTCCACACAAGGCCCCACTCTAGGGCATTGTAGGCCAAAAATAGGAAGCCATGGGCGCACTTGGTGTGGGGTGAGTGTGATGCATGTGTGGTCATGCACAGGGATCCGCTGCCATTCAAACGTCCGCAGCAATGATTCGGTCACGGAAAGCTTTGTTGTCCTTGGGTAGGAGATGTTGCCACTTGAGCTGTAACGGGAAATGCCTCACTTGTGACTCAGGCGGGAGATGGAGTGCAGATGTGGCTCTTGCCAGTCGCAGCTGTAAAGCGCCTCAGCGTGAGCAGCATGTGGGGACCACACGCTGGCAGCTTCCTGATGTAGGACAGGCAGCGATGCTCCTCTGGCTGCAATAGGATCCAATTTTTTAAGTTTTTCGACATCTACCTCCATAGCCTGTGAATGTTTTCTGTGCTGTTTGCATTTTGCTGACCTCTGCTGGTATCGCAAATTCATGCTGGAAGCAGAAAATATGCTGTTTGCTTATCCTTTTAGAATATCGTAGGCTGGATTAGAATGAGCATCATCTACTACTCCTACTGCTGCTACTTAACATTTGTATAGCGCTACAGGGTATATGCAGCGCTGCACATATAGATGTAAGAGACAGTCCTTGCTCATTGTAACTTTCAATCTAATCAAGACGAAGAACATCACAAAACTGGGGACTAGAATATGGAAAGATACACAAAAGTGGTGAACAAAAGAGTGTGGGGCATCAGGATCTAAAAGCAGCCTCAGAGAGGTGGGTTTTAGCCTGGATTTGAATAGGGCTAGAGAAAGGAGCCTGACATACTGACTCAGGCATATGGAGCAGCAAGGTGGAATGAACAGAATTAAGTGGGCAAGCCACTTAACTCTCTGTTGCCTCAGGTACACATAGATTGTGAGCCCTTTGGGGACAAGGGAATATACACAGTACCCAGGGCCGGATTTACCTTGAGTGAGGCCCTACGCCAACAAAAATTGTGGGCCCCCAGAAAAGATAAAAATGAGCACGCCGGATCAGCTGCGCGCTGTTGGCCCTGACGTCATAATTAAACTGGGAATCCCAAAAGCCAAACTTGGAATGTACAACACTGTAGAAATAAAACTATACATTAATTTGCTCTTGTACTAAACAAAGCGCAGACGTTAATGATGCACATTTACCAGAGCTGACATATTCCAATTAATAAATTCAAAATAAAGAGATATTTTTCTACCTTTTGTGCATTTTTTTTCAGCTGCAATTGCTCCAGCCACTTTCTTCTGGTTTCTTCATGTCTTCTGCTAACTCAACATACAAAAACTAATTTCTGATTCTGATGTCATCTTAGTAACAGCAATATAAACCCTCACCAGTACTGGGCATATTGTGAAGTAAAACTCTATAACGATCACTCGGGACATCTGCATTGACGTCCAAGTGATATGGGGGGCGACCAAGCCAGAATGTCTGAAAACAAGACTGGAAGGTCCAAGTTCCGGCATATTTTCACAAATGTGTATGTGCCTGATATGGATGTCTGCAGGGCCTTCCACATAGGTGTCCCTTGAATGCTATTCCAGCCTGGGGACATCTCAGACACATACAGTGGTGGCGGAAACATAAAACAAGTGCCCCAATAATCCAACAACAATCATTACGATTGGCAGATGCTGGACTCAGGGGTGGAGGAGTAGCCTAGTGGTTAGAACACTGGCTTGGTAACCAAGCAACCAGGATTCAATTCCCACTAGCACTCCTTGTGACCTTGGGCAAGTCACTTAAACCTCCATTGCCTCAGAAGAAAGACCTGACAATCTACTTCTGGTCATGCTGCCAAGAAAACCCAGGAGCTTCTGGGTTGCCAGGAGTCAGCATTGACTCAAAAGGCACACATTGAAATTTGAATCCATATTCACTGCTGACCACCAGTCATTATTTGAGTAGTGGCCATTTTCAGTCACTATATGGACAGTTTCTACATTCTAAAATAGATGCATGAGCTATCCATAAAGCAGCCAAGTATTGCCACTACATGGATCATTTTTAGCCCTACCCCTTGCTCTGCCCTCCCTCTTTCCCTAAGTTATAAGGACAGCATGGCAAATATTCAGCTCATGCTATACATACAGCTTTTTGCAAATATACAGATACGAGGATTCATATGGTCGCCAGCATAAATCCTTTTGAAAACTGATCTGCAAATTTTTAACCTTTGGTTAAAACCTTTGTTTTCATCCTGTGTAGAGTTAACAATATTCAGCATGTTACTCTCCCACAGTAATCAATATACTATCCTCTCCTCCCCCTGGCTTCCTCAACGAGGCCTCTCTAAGTATTTCACATAGTAGTTATTTTCTATTTGCTTGCTTTCATCTCCCTCTTGCCTTTACGCAGAGAACGTAACAAAATCCACTACAAGCAAGGACTAGGCTGAGAGTCTGATTAAAATTATCCCTGTTTGGTCTGACCTCTTCTCTCTGCAGGTGAGAGGGTCCCCATTTAGAAGCTAAATGAAGCGCGCATGATGGAGTATTTGTTTTCCCTGACTTTTTCTCAGCCTGCCAGGAAATTTACAGCCACGAATATGAAGTGTTAATTTAATGTTCCCACTGAGCATCTCATTGTCAACAAAGGCTTCAAACCATAACAGAGGAAAAGGTTAGCTCATGCAGAAAATTACCCTTATGGTTTGATTGTCTTCTGGCCTAGACTAGCAGCAAGCAGAAAACCGAGGGCTTTGACTTCCAGCTTAATGCATTTGATGGCAGTTAATGGAAGCCCTGTACCTTGGCGCAAAGAAAGAATCACCTGCAATGCTCACTTATCTCCACGACAATCGACGCCAAAAACCGAGAGTGGAATGAGCCTCCACTTTCACTCCAATGACTAATTTGACAGACCTGAAAACTTACACTGGTCATTATCTCAACTTAAACAAAAAGTGTCTGGCTCACCAAAGGATCAGAACACAGGACTGCCACTGGCATGAACCATGAAATTGCTTTCCTCACCTGGCCCTTCATGATTTCAATGCCCCGGCACGAGGAAGGATTCAAGTCTGGACGTCCTTCTACAGCGCAGAGCACGAGGAAGGAAGTGATGTTATAGGGGGTGGGCTCCTCGCAGGTTGTCTTCCTTCAAATTAACTTTATTGCAGCCGCTGCTCTGTGAAAAGCAGAAGCAGCGGCTGCACTGTGCCACGGGGGATCAGATCGGCGTCGCGATTGCATTCATGCTGGCGGTGCCGGTGCCGCTGCCGCTGCCGCAAAGACATCTGGACTTCTGGAGTCGGGAGAAAAGCCGGTTTTTTTGCTCTGGCTGCTCCCGATCTTGCGGCCAGAGCAAAAAACCGGCTTTTCAAAGGCCGGTTGGCAACCCTATTGTGGGCCCTTCCCAGCTGTGGGCCCTACGCCACGGCGTAGTTGGCGTATAGGTAAATCCGGCCCTGACAGTACCTGTTTGTAGTGATTACATAATGTAAACCGCTTTGATTGAAGGATAAGGCGGTATAGAAAACTGGTTAAATAAATAAAATGAATGAAGTCTGGAGCTGGCAGTGGCAGAGAAGGGCACAGATAGCATAGTTACTCACCTGTAACAGGTGATCTCAGGGAACAACAGGAAGCAGCCTTCACATACCGGTGACATCAGTACTGACGGAGCCCCGTACAGGAACATTCCCCAGCATCAAATAGGACTGCTTTTGGGAGTATCGTTCCACACATGCGTGTATGCCTTCCCGCCTTTCCAACTTATCTCCTCAGTCAGGTAAAAAGCAGAGTAAAAAACTCAAAGAAGCAGGTGGAAAACAACTTGAAGGGGAGGTGGGTGGGTTGTGAAGACTGCTTCCTGCTGTTCCTGGAGATCACCTGCTACAGGTAAGCAAATACGCTATCTCCAGGAACAAGCAGGAAGTCAATCTTCACATATGGGACTCCCTATCCCATGACAACCTAGCGAGAGGAAGGATCCCATGCCAAACAGGGGTTGCAGCAGGGATCCAATAGATCCAGCTTGTTCAGTACACTCCTTGTGGAATAGTCAGGTGGGCGGTGGGAAAGTTGTTCTAGACCTAAGAACATAAGAACATAAGATATGCCATACTGGGTCAGACCAAGGTCCATCAAGCCCAGTATTCTGTTTCCAACAGTGGCCAATCTAGGTCATATGTACCTAGCAGTTTCCCTAAGGGACACAGGTTCCACAATGCTTGTATTGGTTCAAGCATTGATATCCTGGGTCCCTTCTTAATAATGGCTTATGGACCTTTCCTCCAGGAACTTGTCCAAACCTTTTTTAAACCCAGCTACACTAACAGCCTTTACTACATCCTCCGGTAACAAATTCCAGAGTTTGATTACACGTTGAGTGAAAAAAATATTTTCTTTTATTAGTCTTAAATAGTTTACCCTGTAGCTTCATTGCATGTCCCCTAGTATTTCTATATTCTGATAAGGTAAACAATCGATCTACGTTTACCCGTTCCACTCCGCTCATTAATTTATAGACTTCTATCATATCTCCCCTCAGCCGTCTCTTTTCCAGGTTAAAGAGCCCTAACCTTTTTAGCCTTTCTTCATAGGAGTATCCTTCCATCCCCTTTACCATTTTGGTGGCTCTTCTCTGAACCTTTTCTAATAACTCTATATCCTTTTTAAGATACGGCGACCAGAATTGCACACAATATTCAAGGTGCGGTCTCACCATGGAACGATATAGAGGCATTATAATATCCTTTGTTTTATTTTCCATTCCTTTCCTTATCATACCTAGCATTCTATTTGCTCTCTTGGCCGCCGCTGCACACTGGGCCGAGGGTTTTAACATGGTATCCACAATGACGCCTAAATCTTTTTCCTGGGTGGTGGTTCCTAATGTGGAACCTTGCATCGTGTAACCATAGTTTGGGTTGTTCTTCCCTAGGTGCATAACCTTGCACTTGTCCACATTAAATTTCATCTGCCATTTTGATGCCCAGTCTTCCAATTTATCAAGATCCTCTTGCAATTTTCCACAATCCTCTTGGGTTTTAACAACTTTAAATAGTTTTGTGTCATCTGCAAATTTGATAACCTCACTCGTTATTCCACTTTCCAGGTCATTTATGAATATGTCAAAAAGCAGCGGACCCAGCACAGATCCCTGGGGTACACCACTATTCACCTTTCTCCATTGGGAAAATTGGCCATTTAGCCCTACCCTCTGCTTTCTATCTTTTAACCAGTTCCTGATCCACAATAGTACACTGCCTCCTATCCCATGACTCTTTAGTTTTGCCAAAAGTCTCTCATGAGGGACCTTGTCAAAGGCTTTCTGAAAGTCCAGATACACAATATCAACCGACTCACCTTTGTCCACCTGATTATTCACTCCTTCAAAAAAACATAACAGATTAGTAAGACAAGATCTTCCTTGTCTAAAGCCATGTTGGCTGTCTCTCATTAGTTCATGACTATCTACATGCTGAGTAATTTTATTCTTTATGATGGTTTCTATCATTTTTTCCGGTATTGACGTCAGGCTCAACGGTCTGTAGTTTCCCGGATCACCCCTGGAACCCTTTTTAAAAATTGGTGTTACATTGGCGATCCTCCAATCTTCAGGTATTAGAGATGATTTTAATGATAGTTCACAGATTACTAATAGCAGGTCTGCAATCTCATATTTCAGTTCTTTCAATACCCTTGGATGTATACCATCCGGCCCAGGTGATTTGCTACTCTTCAGCTTATCTAATAGTTGTAATACATCTTCTCGATGTATCGATATTTCCTTCAATTCTTCTGCACCTTTAAATACCACTTCAGTCATGGGTAACATCCCTACATCTTCCTCAGTAAAGACTGAAGCAAAGAATTCGTTCAGTCTCTCCGCTATCGCCTTGTCGCCTCTTAGTGCTCCTTTAACCCCTTTATCATCTAATGGACCAACTGACTCTCTCACAGGTTTTTTGCTACAAATGTACTTGAAAAGGTCTTTACTTCACGTTTTTGCTTCTGCAGCAAGCTTCTTCTCAAATTCTCCCTTTGCCTGCCTTATCAATGCCTTGCATTTGACTTGCCAGTGCTTGTGCTGTTTCCAGGTTTCGTTGTTTGGCTCTTTTTTCCATTTCCTGAAAGATGCTTTTTTGGCAACAACAGCCTCTCTGACCTCAACTTTAAACCATGCTGGCAGTTTTTTGGACTTCTTTCCACTTTTCTTAAAGCGTGGAATACAGCTGGTCTGGGCTTCCAAGATAGTATTTTTCAACAACAGCCAAGCCTGATGTACGTCTTTAACCTTTGCAACTGCTCCTTTTAGTTTTTTCTTGACTGTTTTCCTCATTTTGTCATAGTCTCCCTTTCGAAAGTTAAAAGGTAGTACTGTGGATTTCCTTACTATCCCTCCTCCACTAATTAAATCAAAGGCGATCATGCTATGATCACTATTGCCAAGTGGCCCCAACAACCTTATCTCTTGCACTAGATCTGGTGTTCCACTAAGGATTAGGTCTAATATGGCTTCCCCTCTGAAACAGATTACATAGTATAGATTGTCCAAATTGAGCATCTCTGCTGGAGTCCTTGTCCATAGACACTATATTCAAGGTCTTCCTATAGAGTGTAAATAAATTTATCTATAGATGGTACACTCAATATTCAACACAAGCAGTTATTGTCTGTTTCGCTTGCTTTAACTTCCTGTATTTGCTGTAGATAACACACAACAGCTGTTTTACCGAGAAAGGTCTCAGACTTACAAACACTGAGCCCAACCACTAAGCTCTAGTGTTACATTAGCATCAATGACCATTCCACTTTTTTTTAAAGGGCTGGGTGATTTATGAATGATTTGTGCTAAAGACAAAAAATGTTCTATGAACAAAAGTATTAACACATAAAATCTTCCTTATCTTGATATCTGGTCATACTGTCGTGAGTCCTTGTCCAGGCAATAGTGAGCCATGAAGGTATGCAAGGAAGACTATGTGGCTGCTTGGCAGATTTCTGGAATCGAGACTGGACAAAGGTTGGCCACAGAAGCAGCCATAGCTTGGACATTATGGGCTGTGACATGATCATGGAGAGACAGTCCGGCTTGGGAATAAGCATAAACAATGCAGTCTGCAATCCAGTTAGACAGAGTCCTTTTGGAAACTGGTAAGCCAAGATGATTTGGGTCAAAGGAGACAAAGAGTTGAGAGGATTGGCGATGACCCTTAGTGCAGTCAAGATAGAAAGCGAGCGCTCTCTTGCAATCAAGAGTATGAAGCTTGGCCTCAGCTCGAGAGCTGTAAGACCTGGGAAAAAATGTTGGTAGCGAAATAAATTGGTTTAAATGGAAGGAAGTAACCACTTTTGGGAGAAATTTTGGGTGTGTCAGGAGGACCACTTTGTCATGGTGGAACCTAGTGTAGGGAGCGTAGTCCACCAGAGCTTGCAGCTCACAGACCCTTCAGGCTGCAGTTAATGTGATAACAAAAATGACTTTCCAGTTTAGGAACTTTAAAGGAGCTGATGCCAATGGCTCAACAGGGGTGAGCATGAGTTGCCCAAGAACAACATTTAAGTCCCATGCGGTAGGCGGAAGACAGAGAGGCAGTTTTGTCAAGAGAAGGCCTCACATAAACTGTGCTACCAATGGGTGTAAGAAATAGAGCAATTCTCCAGTGGACGGTGGAAAGTGGAGATGGCATTCAAGTGTACCTTTACTGAATTGGTTTTGAAACCAGATGAGGACAAATGAGTAGGCACTAGTGTAGGTGTTGGACCGAACAGGTGAAAGAATCCAGGCTTTTCTGGGAGCATCTCAGAAAATCTGTGCCATTTAAAAGCATAGTAGATTCCTTCCAGGAAGATAAGATGGAGGGAGGTTCCGGAGGCTAAATTTAGGCTTTTAGGTGGGAAGTTGAAATTCAGAACTTCCAGGGTAGCATTCTCTGAAATGTTTCCCATTTCACACGCAGGAACCAAAAGGCAGGCAGAGCTCTGGAGTCTCAATGCGTGGATGAGATGATGGTACATGGAAGAGGGTTCTGGATTTGTTAGGAACTGGGCAACATTCTGAGGAAGGGAGGGGCTTTTCTGAAAGGATGGGCTCTACCTTAACTGGGATGGAACAAGGCTGCTGGCATTAACCTTTAAAAAGGAGACAGAGCAGCTTTTAAACTAGATAATAAGGGAAAGCCAACAGTCACCTAAGAGTACATGGTTCAGAAGGATGTATCCTTGAATGATACTAGCAAAAGAGAAAAGTTAGGGCATCCCGATAGATAGGTTCCAATAAAGATAAAAGTAACCTAGATGCCCTTAGGTACAGAGCAGACAGAGCTGAAAGATTCCAAATTACTCTTATCAACTGATAACAAGATTAATATGAATAGAATACAACCTCTAAAATGCCTGTATGCATATGCTAGAAGACTAAAAAATAAGTTGGGAGAGTTAGACTATGGGGCTTGTTTTCAAAGCCACGGTAGAGGTTTCTGATCGTTATCGGAGCCGCGGCCCCATTGAAATCAATGGGGCCGTGGCTCCGATAACGCTTGGAAACTGCTACCGCGGCTTTGTAAACAAGCCCCTATATAGTATTAAATGAAAGGTTAGATATAATTGGCATCTCAGAGACCTGGCGGAAGGAGAACAATCAATGGGACACTGTGATAGCTGGGTACAAAGTATATCGCAATGATAGGGTAGATCAAATTGGCGGAGGAGTTGCACTCTGTTAGAGTCACATAGGATTAAAGTTTTACAGGAAACTAAATACACTGTAGAATCTCTATGGATAGAAATTCCATAAAGGGGAAGGTGATGGCAGTCGAGGTGTACTACCGACCACTTGACCAGAATGAACATATTTATTTAGCTAGGCTTATATACAGCTTAAGCGGTTTACAGGGAACAGAACGTTTTACAGTAACATATGCCATACAAGGAACAAAGTAACAGTTAACAATTGAAACAGTTAAACATTTTGCTAATAATCATAGTATATATTATATAAACTGTAGTACTATATTCAAACGTTGAAACTAAATGGTATGTTTGAACAACTATTTACAATTGTGAATCTGTTTTGGATAGTGTTATGTTGATGGCGGGGGGGGGGGGGGGTGGATTAGGTGTTGGGACCAAAACGTTCCGTGAATAAGTAGGTTTTCAAGTGTTTGCAGATGGCAGGGAGACTGGTAATGTTTCTTAGTGTGTCAGAAAGGGAGTTCCATAAGGAAGGAGCATAGAATTCAAAAGCTGTGCTGCATGTTTGTTGGTTGTATTTCAGTTTGGATTGTGGTATGTTAAGTTTGTTGATTGTAGTATGTCTTCGTGGTCTGCTTGCAGGGAGTTTCTGTAGCAGGGATTTGAGGCAGGTTTCCTGGTGGAAGTGAAGTGCTTTGTGAGTGAGGAGGATGTATTTATATTTGATTCTACTGATAAAGGGCAAGCAGTGTAACTGTTTTAGCATGGGGGTAATGTGGTCATATTTAGTAGCTCCCTGGATGGCACGTGCAGCGGTGTAGCGTGGTTTGAATAGCGAGAAGTGTAGACTGGGGTAGACCATGGTAGATATTGTTACAGTAGTCTGCATGGGACAGAGTGAGAGCTTGTAATGCTGATCTGAAATCTATTGATTTAAGGAGGGGACGGAGTCGTTGCAGGGTCTTTTGTTTTGAAATAGATTGTTCTGGCTGTTGTTGCCACTTGGGTTTGAAGGAAAGTTGCTGGTCAATAGTGATACCAATGTATTTCAATTCTGTTTTTACATTTATCTGTATGTTGTTTACTGTTATAGCTGTTGGGGATGTGAAAGAGGTATCCTTTGTAATGAACATACCCTCATTCTTTTTGAAGTTGATTGATAAGTTATTTGTTGAGCCAGTATTTGACTTCTGTGAAGCAGTCTTGAATTTGTGTGTAGTCTAGTTCATTGGAGCGAAGTGGGCAGTAAAGCATAATATTGTCAGCGTATATGTGGTAATGGATGTTGTGTTTTTTGATAACTGAGCATAAGGGTTGTAGATATAGGTTAAAGAGGGGTGCAGATAGTATGGAACCTTGAGGTACTCCTTTGGGTTTATTGGAAAGGTCTGTAAGATATGATTGGAACCATTTGAGTACGATGTGTTAAATTCCAAATAGTTGTAGCCTCTGGTAACATGTTATGGTTAACTGTGTCGAATGCGATATCCACGACTATCAGGAGGTAGGTTTGTGTACGGTCTTGAATGCCTTTGGTTATGGTGTTAATGAGACTGGTCATAAGGGTTTCTACTCCATGCAATGGGCAGAAACTGTGCTATTGAGGATCAAGTAGGTGCTTTTCATCAATATGGTTTTGGAGCTGGAGCTGTATGGTTTTTTCAATGATTTTAGCCAGGAATTAGAGTCTGGTGATGGGTCAGAATGATGTTGGGTCTGATGGGTCAAGGTTTGGTTTCTTTAGGGTAGGGCGGATGGAAGAGAGCTTGAGACTGCTAGGCATTATTCCTTGTTGGACTGCTTCATTTGTTATGTTGGCTAGAAATGGGCTGAATTTGGTTCTTGCTGCTTTGATCCAGTTGGCTGGGCATGGGTCAAGCGGCGAGGTGGAGGTGTTTAGCTTGGTTAGTATATGCTCGATATTTTCACTACTGAGTGTTTGGAATGCGAGCCAGCAGTTGTTAGGAATGGCAGCACTGTGAGGAGGGATAATGTGGTTCAGGTAGGGATATAGTTGTTTGTAGTGCAGCTACAGTAATTGTTGATGGGTGATGTTGGTTGTTTGGTTGTGATTTGTGGGAGGTTCAGTGAGGTGTCTGACTAGGTCAAATAGTTCTTTTGGATGATTTATTGCAGTGTTGATGATTTTTGAGTGATGGCTTTATCTGCAATGGTGTGATAGTTCTGCAGAAGTATAAGGTAGCTGTTGCAGTCTTCAACCAAGGTGGTTTACGCCATTTCTTCTTAATTTGTCTTAGTTCAGTTTTTGGTTGTCGTATGGAACAGGAGTACAGGGAGTTTTGTGGATATGAGATTTTTTGGTAGGGTTTTGTTGCTTAGATGGTTGTTTAGCTGCAGATCCAAACACTTTATTCCAGTTGTCTGTCAGTTTTGTGGTGTCCAACGTGTCCATGGTTAAATGTGGCAGAGTGTTCTCGAGAAAGGTGTCCTTGCTGAAGTTTCTGAAAAGTCATGTTACTTGTTGGTGATCTGTCAGCGTTATTGGCGATTTTAGGGGTATAGAAAAGGTGATGATGCTATGGTCTGTCCAAGGCATAGGATAGGTTTTTAATGAGGGGGAGCTGGTATGGATTAGATGGGTGGGGGCAAAGATTAGGTCCAAGGTGTTTCCTTTGTTGTGGGTGGGGGATGTCACTCTTTGTGTAAGGTCCATAGATTCCATAGCTGTGAGAAATGTGTCTTCTGTTATAGGTAAGGAGGAGAGGTTGAAGTCTCCGAGGATGAGCATGTCTTTCTTGGATTTGGTGTGTTCAATGGTGCTTTCAATTATGGCAGATAAGTCATTTGACAAGAGGGCAGGTGTTCTGTAGTTGAGGATGTTGATTAAATAGTTGTTTGTGATGGTGACTGAATCAATTTTGTCTTTGCTTTTAGTTGATAAAGACTGGAAATGTATGTGTGATGTCATTAGTAGCAGTAATGACCTCCTCTTCTGTTGTTTCTTGGACATTGGAATATTGAGGCCCTTTCCCGATCCCATCTACCTTCCCTGTGCATTATACGGAGAAGGTAGATGGGGACGGGAAAGGGGCGGATCGGGGGCAGTGTTAGGGTGGGTAGTGGGCTGTCGTCGGCCCTGGACATACAGGGCCGATTCCAATGTCAGCCCTGTATGTCCGGGGCTGGTGGCTTGAATGGGAAACTTATTCCACCTCGAGGTGGAATAAGTTCCCCTAGTCGGCAGGGGATGGTGGGCCCAGGGCGTGGAAAGGGCAGGGGGAGCAGAGGGCATTCCCTGCAACCTGACCCTGGCCTTAGGAGGCCAGATTGGGGGCTGAGCAGCAAGGAAAGCACCTTTGGAGCCGGTGGCCAGGGATCGTGGCTTTTCAATGCTCCATTGAACAGCCCTGACTGAGCTATCTGGGCAAGGTCTGTACATGCAGGCTGGACTGAATCAGGGTCCCGGCCTGCATGTACAGGTGTAGTTGCGATTCTGATCCCACGGGGATAGACATGCCCTGTAGGATCTGAATCCCAGCTCCCTCTGTGAGTCTGGTTCCGACCAGGCGCCCAGAGGACCGACACGTCCTTGTTGGAATCGCACCCAGTATGTCTAGTTGGTATTCTGGGAGTAGATCTCACAGATCCATAGATCTACTCACAGAAGGATGATGAAATGCTAAAAGAAATCAGGGATGCTAACAAAAGTTACAATACAGTAATAATGGGTGAATTTAATTACCCCAGTATCAACTGGGTAAGTGTCACAGCAGGACATGCTAGGGAGATGAAGTTTTTAGATGAAATAAATGACTGCTTCTTGGAGAAGCTGTTCATGAACCAACACCCAGTCCTTAGTGGAACAAAGAATCTAGTGCAATAGATAAGGGTGCCAAGGAAATCCACAGTACTACCTTTTAACTTGCAAAATGGAGACTATGATAAAATGAGGAAAATATTTAAGAAAAAACTAAAAGGAGCAGCTGCAAAGGTCAAAGATCTACATCAAGCATGGGTGTATCTTAGAAGCCCAGACCAGATGTATTCCACGCATTAAGAAAAGTGGAAGGAAGGCCACAAAACTGCCAACATGGTTTAAAATTGAGGTCAGAGAGGCTGTTGTAGCCAAAAAAGCATCTTTCCGGAAATGGAAAAAAGGAGCCAAATGATCAAAATGGCAAATAACATATGCACTGGCAAGTTAGATACAAGCATTAATAAGGCAGGCAAAGAGAGAATTTGAAAAAAAGCTTGCTTTGGAAGCAAAAATGCATAATAAAACCTTTTTCAAGTACATTTTTAGCAAAACACCTGTGAGAGTGTTAGTTGGACCATTAGATAATGGAGGGGTAAAAGGGGGGTGCTAAGGGAGGACAAGGCCATAGCACAGAGACTGAATGAATTCTTTGCTTTAATCTTTATTGAAGATGATGTAGGGAAGTTAACCATGCTTGAAATGGTATGTAAAGGTGATATATCAGAAGAATTGAAAAAATATCAATAAACTGGGAAGATGTATTACAACATTTGATAGACTGACGAGTAGTATATCACCTGGATCCGAAGGTATACAGCTGAGGGTGTTGAAATAACTGAAATATGAGATTGCAGACCTACTATTAGTAATCTGTGAACTATCATTAAAATTATCTGTAGTACTTGAAGATTGGAAACTAGACAATGTAATGCCAGTTTTTAAAAAGAGTTCCAGGGGTGATCCAGGAAACTGCAGATCGGTGAGCCTGACATCAGTACCGGGCAAAATGGTAGAAAACATTATAAAGAATAAAATTACTGAACCTGTAGATAGTGCGATGCTCCTGCCCGGGCCCGAGAGCTTACAGGCAGGAGTGGCCTTGTAATGTCCCTGAGGAATGAAGCTTGTACTGGCCCCTGGGAATTCTGGGACTTGTAGTGTGCTTGTATTTCCTTCAGGATTAAATTGTAGTCGTGACACGAATGTTAAGGCTGCAAGAAATTTATTGTTGTGGGGATATTTTCCAGCGCATCAAAATTCAATGGTACATAACTCAAAAGGTGCAACTTCAACCCAAACTGCTGAAACCAGGAACATAGGAAGTACAACTGAAATTAAGTTAGCTTCTACTTGGCTCTTCACAATCACAGCAGCTTTAACTCAGCAGTGCCTCATGTGGTCTTTCAGAATTATTGCAGCACCAAACAAACAGCTGTTCCTTCCACAGCGTGGCTTCTCAAAACAACAAATGAAAACAATTTGTAAACCTTTTAGCTTGGCAGCAAGTACAGCCAACTCCCTGTATTCTTTTCATACAGTGTTCAAGGGTTTCTTACATTGCTGTCTTCTTTGAGGCAGATTGAGCAATCCATTGGAGAAGGGTCCGCTTCTAAGGCAGGCAGGTAATTATCCACTTGCATGCATTCATCAGAGCTAAGGCTATCGCTGTCTCTGTCAGGCCTGCTAAGCTTCCCTGACCTCAGTTCCAGAAACTCTTGAAACTGTTTTAAAAGCAATTCAGCCTGTAACTGCTCTTTATCCGTGTGAAAGTCTTTGGTAAGGGTGACACCCTTCCCCCACTTGCTATCAGCTTCTGCAGCTGGGTTTACCTTGTGAAGGTTAGCACAAATAAAAGGTTTCTCTAGTAAAGCATTAAAAGCAGAAAAGTCAGCTTTACCTTTAGCAGGGTTTGAATAAGAACTGGCACCTTTCCTCCAGAAGTCTCTCTGGTTCAAGAACTCAGCAGCCTTACTGCTATTTCCTCTGCTCTGTGAATTTCTCTTTGAAAAGCTTTCTTCCTGCTTCACTTCCTTGCTTCTGTAGCCTTGTTTGCTACCAGATCAGATACCTTCTTTCCATGTGCTGAATTTGCTAGCCTTCCCATGCCCAGGCTCTACCTTGTAGTAAGGTTCTTTCTCAGAGTGTGCTTGGCTCCAAGGTTTACTGCTCCATGGTTCTGCCTTGCTCCAGGGTTCTAGCGTTTTCCTCCTTCCTTTTCCCTCTTTTTCTCTTTCCTCCTTTTCTCTTTTCCTCCTCTCCTCTTCCCTCTGCTTGGGGATTTAAAAGGGCTTCATTTCCCGGCACGCCCTGACCTTCCCCTGAGCGTGCCCAATCAGTGCAGAAGCCTGTCTCCTCCCCTGAGCTGGGGCGGGTCCTGTGCTCAGCAGAGAGCTGTGTTTTTTCCAACTCTGCATTGGAAATCCTGTCTGCTACTGCTGTTTCATTACTTCTACCAGGATTTTCCCCTATCTCCATCTCTTCTGGAGGGCATTCCTCACCACAATAGTCATGTTTTAATGGGAGAAAGCCACTATGGATTTAGCCAAGGAAAGTCTTGTCTTATGAATCTGTTATATGTTTTTGAAGATGTGAATAAAGAGATAGACTAAGGTGAGCGGGTCGATGTAGTGTATCCGACTTTCAGAAAGTCTTTGACAAGGTCCCTCATGAGACAGTTGGGAAATTAAAAAGTTATAGGATAGGAGGCAGTGTACTATTATGGATTAGCAACTGGTTAAAAGATAGAAAGCAGAGAGTAGGGCTAAATGGCCAATTTTCTCAATGGAGAAAGGTGAATAGTAGATCTGTACTGGGCCTGCTGTTTTTTAACATGGGAATAACGAGTGAGGTGATCAAATTTGTAGATGACACAAAATTATTCAAAGTTAATAAAACACAAGAGGATTGTGAAAAATTTCAAGAGGACCTTGATAAATTGGATGTCCAAATGGCAGATAAAATTTAATGTGAACAAGTGCAATGTTATGCACTTAGGGTAGAACAACCCAAACTATGGTTACACGATGCAAGGTTCCACATTAGGAACTATCACCCAGGAAAAGGATTTAGGTGCCATCATGGATAATACGTTGAAACCCTCCACCCAGTGTGCAGCGGCGGCCAAGAAAGCAAATAGAATGCTAGGAATCATAAGGAAAGGAATGGAGAATAAAACCAATGAAATTGTAATGCCTCTGTATTGTTCTATGGTGTGACCACACCTTGAATATTGTGTGCAATTCTGGTCACCGCATCTTAAAAAGGATACAGCAAAATTAGAAAAGGTACAGAGAACAGCCACCAAAATGGTAAAGGGGATGTAAGGATACCCCTATGAAGAAAGGTTTAAAAGGATAGGGCTCTTTAACTTGGAAAAGAGACGGCTGAGGGAGATAAATTAATGAATGGAGTGGAACGGGTAAACATAGATCGGTTGTTTACTCCTTCAAAAGATAGACTACGGGACACTCAATGAAGCTATAATGTAGCCCATTTAGGATTAATAAGAGAAAATATTTTTTTTTACTCAATGCGTAATCAAACTCTGGAATTTGTTATCAGAGCATATAGTTAAAGCTTTTAATGTAGCTGGATTTAAAAAAGGTTTGGACAAGTTTCTGGAGGAAAAGTCCCTAAATCATTATTAAAGAGGACCCAAGAAATCCACTGTTTGTCCCGGGATAAGCATTGTGAAATCTGTGTACTTTTTTTGGGAACCTGACAGGTACTTGTGACCTGGATTGGCCACTGTTGAAAACAGGATATTGGGCTTGATGGACCCAGTATGGCATTTCTTATGTTCTTTCTGCACCCCTCCCTTCAACACCAAGCCTATCCTCACTAGCTCTCTTTATCTCCCTTCCCCTTCCTGTTTCTATCAGTTGAGTAGCCTGATGGTTAGAGCAGTGGGCTAGAACTAGGGAATATAGACAAGGCTGGTGCTATCATTAGGTGACTAGACAGTCTCCTAGAGCGCTGGCCCTCTTGGGTGCCCATTGCTGCCACTGCTGCCCCTCTCTGGGACCTACAACAGTAAGAATGACCTAAATCAGCCCATTGGGGATGGAAGCAAACAGCTCTGCGGCGCTGAAGTTTTGACATAAACACTCCTGGGTTTAGGCCATTGCTGCTGCTGTATGTTCCAGAGTGGGGCAGCAATGGCCACACTCCAGAACACCCCTCTAATAATCTCATGGGCTCCCCCCCTCCCACTGTGAACTAGTGTTCTAGAGTCCACGGCAGTATTTATGCTGCTGCCATTTTCTGGGTAGGCTCCTTATTGTATGAATTTTGAAATTTAGTGCTGTTGTGGAATGGTAGATTTGCTCTATAGGTCTTGTACTGTGGTTCTCACTTTTTCTTTTTGTTCCTTGTGTGAGGGTTGGGGTTTGTTAGAGGGTAGTGGCATATGGATAGTCTTTGAGATTTACAGTTTTGCGTTCTTGATGCTCAGTCTGAAATTTTGAAATATTTTGTTAGTTCAGATTCAAGGAAATATCACATTTTAGGGGAACATGTCAGTTTAATTTTATTTTGTGGTCTAATAGCTGCTCTATTGCTGATTTCTGTTTTTTTTTTCCAGCTCTATAACAGTCCAATCCAGCCTGCGCACCATGATCTTGAATTCACAGCTGCAAGGATTATTTTCTGGTGTGCCAATATTTAGGCAAATGAGGCATAGTGGCTATGCAAACGTTTATGCAAATAAGGCCCTGTAATGAGTTTCCACACATAGCCCAGCATCACCCTCGAGTTGCCCCTGCATTCCAGGTGTAAACACATGAGAAGCATCCCATCAACTGTTTGATCCATTGGAATTGTAGCTCCAGTTACCACACCAGGAAAGAGACTCTTAGGCAAGCAACAGGGATGGGCAGCATAGAAAGGCACTCTGCAATATTCAAAGAATCACAAACAGTCCCTTACATGCAGGCTGGGACTGCGAATCAGCCCAGCCTACATGTACAGGACCTTCCTGGCTAACTTGGTCAAGGCTCTTCAATGGAGCCGCAGTGTCATGGCGTCATGTTGCCATGGCACCGTGGCTCCATTGAAGAGCCGCGATGCCGGCCGCTGGACTCCAAAGCTTTTAAGGCCAGGGTCGGGCTGCGGGGAATGTCTTCCGGTCCTCCCTGCCCCATCTGCACCCCAGGCCGCCGATCCTGGATGTACAGGGAAGTTATTTCACCTTGAAGGTGGAATAACATCCCTGCACATGTCGCCAGCTCTGGATGTACAGGGCCGACATTAGAATCTGCCCTGTACATCCAGGGCCGGCGACCGCCCACCCAGACTCTGCCCCTGAGCCGCCCCTTCCCCACCCCATCTAACTTCTCTGCACAACCGTTGGGATGTCCATCCCTGCTATTCGTGGCACAGAATAACCCCCAAAGTGTTCAGTGAAGAGGTATGCTTTAAGTCTTTTTCTAAAGTCCTGTAATGTTTCTGCTGTTCTTAAGGGTTTGGGTAGGGAGTTTGAGATAGAAGGAGCGAGAAGGGAAAAGGAGGATTGGGGAAGGAGATTTTAGGGCAGGGGATGGGAGTGCTAGGGTGTTTAGTGAACGGACCAGCAGGAGAGAGGTTGGAAGGGGAGGGAAGAGTGCAAGTTGTTGCCAAAAGGTGCATTCCTCTCCCCCTAGAACACACACAGGAACCCTGTCCCCACCCCCACACCACACACTGACACGCACCCTCCTTCACATGACACGCGGAGAGCCTCCTTAGCTCTTCAGCACACACACACACACATGCATCACAGCCCCACACCACACCCCCACAAAGGCACTCACTGCCACATCCCATGCTCAGATAGGCACACCACACACACATACAGACACTTTGTATCTAAAGCTATAACTGCTGTTATCTGTATTCTCTTCTAATGATGGAAATCTGATGCTGGTTTCATGAGATGAGAACATGAGAGCAGCATGAGAGACAATGGTTAGGGGATGGGGGCAAGGAGGTCACAAGCACTGGCTCCTAAGATGCCCACTACAATATTTATGGTGCTGCTCTTTTTTGGGTAGGCTCCTTCTTGTGTTAATTTTCGAAGCTGGTGTCATTATGGTATGGTAGATTTGCACTATAGGTCTTCAGTGACTTTTGTAGGATTTTGTGCTAGTTTACAATCTGCCTGGTACTGGAGAGGCTGTTAATGAGATGACACCGGATTCAGATTTTTTTTTTCTTGTATATTGGGTTCTGTGGTGAAATGCTCTAGTTTTGCTCTGCACCTCCTGTTGGAGGAGGGGTTTCGCTGGATGCAATATAGATGCTCAAAAAGAAAAAGAGAGAACCACAGCAGTTTCTAACACCAAAATAAAATTATAATTTATTTTGGTGTTAGAAACTGCGCTGCACCTTACATCTCCTCTGTTTTTTGGAGAATAAATACTTACAGGTGTCAGTATTTTTTTTAAATCTTAGAGTGTCAGATTAAATAATTAAACAGCTGCAATTTTTGCTGCATTTAGATTATATAGCCTGGGAATATATTCCTTTTATGTTTTTTGGGAAAGCCACTGAATGAGATCCTCTGCTCTCTTTTTATCTCTGGACGCCAGCTTATCCCTTGCCTGTTTGATACACTGGCTTCCTATCTATCTAGTATTTTTTTTGCGATTTACCATAATGAATATGCAAATGAATAAGCAAATATGTCACCCACTCTTTGCCCCCCTCCTCCCCCAATGAAGCTGTCAAGCTACGCCCATTGTTAGAATACTGGCTTGGTAACAAAGAGACCAGGATGTGATTCCAACTAGCACTCTTTGTGGCCTTGGGCAAGTCACTCAACCCTCCATTGCCTCAGAAGAAAGGTCTCGCGATCTACTTCTGGTGACACTGCCAAGAAAACCCAGGAGCTTCTGGGTCGCCAGGAGTCAACACTGACTCAAAGACACTTAAAGAAAGACGAAAAATCAAAGCAAAAGCCTGTGCAGACTTTTACTTGGATTCTTGGTACAAAGCTCGCAGGTAAAAGTACCCACGAAATTTGTACCTCCATGAGTTGTTTTGATTATTTTTCCCTATGGAAGTCATTCTGGAACGCAAATATGGCAATTGCACGTGCGTGGTAGACAATGTCCTAGAAAAAGCATCACCAACCCTACTCCGCAACCATGATGGCCCTGCACGTACATGGCGGGTGTGCGGGGATCTCTGAATGAGGACATGAGGGGGCGGAGTGAGGGTATGGTCACCAGTACTTTCTGCTCTGCCCGGCATTGCATCCCAGAGCGCCGACTGGCTCTGCCATTTATGTATTGCGCCGATGCACAGTCATACTGAACAGAGGGCAGATGGGAGGAATGTGCCCAAACACCACAACAGACAGGTGTCAATGTGCAATAGTGTGCCGCCTGGATAGCCGACAGGACCTCAGTGTTGCAGTTTGAGCATGCCGTTGTATGGATGGTTGTGGGCGGTACTGGGCATCCTCTTGCCCTTGTTCCATATCATGTGTCTGCAAGGGCAATGCAGCAGATGTTAGATTTAGTCAGTGTTGCCGCAGTACTAGTGCCATCAGCTGACATGTGCGGGTTCCATGTGCACAGCACGGTCAGTGGGGGTGGCAGGCTGGAGGTGCACCATTCCACGGTGGAGGCGTGGCCGAGTGGAGATGGAACAAGTCAGCCATGTCTATCGTTGCAGAATATGGTGGGCACGTGTACATCTGTGTTCCCTATTCCGGCCTACAGGTGCGACTAGCCCCGCAGTGCTGGAATCAGGTGTAATTCAGCCCCGTCTGCATTTTCTACATACCCTCAGTTTTTATGGAATCCGACTCCACATGTTTAATTTGAGAGATCAAGCTAATAAACCTGGGAGGAGGAATGGAGGTAGATGGCAAAACATTTTAGGCTGCAAATGCTAAATTTGTGAAAAACAACCAGCCATCTACAATGAGATACGATGGAAAAGAGGAATTTTTATCTCTGCCACCAGCTAAGCAGTTCCATTAACAGCCAAAAGTCAGCACAGTGAAAAAAAATGATGCAGGAGAACAGCTCATGACCTAGGAGTTAAAAAATAAAGAACTCCAGCTCTGCACATATATACAGTCAGACAGAAGAAACAAAAGGCCGAACTGCACCTTCTTCCTTCATCTTCCCCCAACACACACACCTTCCAGTAACTTTGGCCATTCAGAAAATAATTACAGAACTGTTTGTGATAAGAAATGTGGCAGGGCAGAAGTTGCTCTCCATTACATCTGTCTTAACCACAGTAAGTGCATACCTGTAGAGACCTCTAGTGGCAATACCAGTTAAAACACAAGAACTTTCCCGAGCAGGGAATGGAGAGTTCGGTAGGAGAAAAGTAATAGTAGAAGGAGTCTCTCCTATAAAGGAAGGGAATTATGATCTCATAAGTAGTGCAGACCAGGACAGAATTTTGTCTTTGGCTGAGTAGGGCACCAGAGGAGGCCTCAGAGTGAAAAAGATGTAATGTCGTTTGCCTGATTTTCTGGGGAGAGAGAGAGGAATCAGAGGAAAACTCCCAGTAGCTGATTCTAGGAGGGCAAAGACTCCAAAGCTAGAATGAACTGTGCCTAATGTCTGAGACCTATATTCAATTAGAAAGTGATCGAGTTGTTGTTAAAGAATAAATATGTATGGAGATCTGTGTGGTTCAAACATCGTATGTTTCAATTGAACAATTCTGCGCAGTTAAAACATCAGATATTTGAACCAGATAGGCCTCCATACATACAGAGCCCCCTTCCTTCCCCCGCAGTTAAAACAGGGGCATAGGTTGCAAAATGGAAGAGAGAGAAAGCAAGCACCAGCAAGAGCTGCAACTCGATGTTTTACCTCTAGCAGCTTCAGGATCTATGGCTGCAGGTTAAGTTGGTAGAAGACAAGTCCTCACCATGATGCCTGCTGTGTGCTGACTGCTGACTGCAACTTCTTGCGGTAGTGCAGCAGTTAGCAGCTTAGCACTGCTGCAGGGAAAAACCGGCCTTTCTATTGCTTTTTTTGAAGGTCTGCTGGTAGCTGACCTGGCATATGAAAACCGTCCGATTGGCAACCCTATCCCTAGGCCAATAGCCTCCCAGCAATAGCTGGCCCCATCTCAAGAACCTTGAGACCAATGGTCATGTGCTCGAGTGTTGAGTGAGCTGCAGTTCCTGACGTGTGCTTTCCTTCAGAGTAGGAGCCCTAATTGTGGTGCAGTCACACACCATTCAAAATAATGGGGAGAGTATTCAGCGCTGATGGCTAGTACTGCTAACATGGCTAGTCATCAACGCAGAAATTTAAACCCAGATATACAATGCGAGGTCATATCCGGTCCCGGCATTGAATATCTGGGTTTGCTGCATTGCAGTGAGGCTAAGCGGGCAGTGGCAATATTGAGCCGCTTCCTGGTTAGCTAGCATGATGAAAGTTAGGCCAGGTTTTCCTATGCCTCACTTTCGCCACATATTGCGAACCGGGCAGCAACGCCTGCCTGCTTAGCGATGGGCAATGCTTCCACACTGCCCTGGAATGCCCCTGGCATACCTCAATGCTAACCTCTTAGCATTGGGGTATGTAGCAGTGTGCCAGGTGCAGGCCTGTGACCCACGGTGTCTGACATAAGCAGGCCAGCATGGCTAGCTTGACCTGTAAATGAGGCCTGTGGAGAGGCATATAGGATTGCACATCCCCCAACATGCTGCTATTGTAAGATAGAACTCAGTAGAAGTATTGAATTAGCTTAGGTAGGCAGAACTGTAGAACTGAGAGATGGAAAAATACAGAAAAGACATGTTTAAAAGTTACTGATAAGAAAAAGTACATCTGCAGAGAAATAATGAGGAGTGCTGACAGATGAGTTACAGAACCTTGCTCTTCTACACGCACAAATTGGTTCTATGGCCTTGAGAGTGTGAAAGTAACAAGTTGATGAACTGGCCATTGTAATTAGGACTAGAAGGGGGGCATGCAGGTGTCATGCCCACAGAAGGGACATAATTGGATAAACTTATCAGTAGCGGGACCAATGGAAGAGGTACGGGAGGTTACCGAGACCAATGAAATGTTTTTCTATACCTAGAATGGAACAAAAGTCTATAAAAGTTGTTGTAATGCTTGAAAACTTTGCTCAGCCATTTTGAAATTGACTGGTTCGAGACTTGTGCACAAATAAATGATTTGGACCTTCTGAACAGACTCCTGGTATCATTGGTTTGTCTGCGCTTTGCTGCTACATATTCCTTGGTGCGTTGGCCGGGAAGTTGTGGAATCAAAGTGTATATAGGGCAATATACCACGACTTTCCGCCTCTATAGGCTTGGTCCTGCCGGGATCGCGCCCTTCCGACGAGGGCTGCTCCCTGGCGCCACCGGTCCCTTGTATCGGAGGGAGCTGGTCGGACCTCGGCGGGTGCCGGGCCCGGTTGGAGCCAACGCCTCGAACCCGAGTGAGGGGAGTCCGAGGTCCAACTCATGCGCCTGCTTGGGAAGTTTGAGGACCGGATCCGGTGAGTATAGTTTTGATTTTGGGTCTAGACAGAAATAGAAAGAGCAGTACTGCCATTGGAACTTGGAATTTGGAATTTGTAATCTCGAGATATTGGGAATTGGTAAGAGAGCATGATCAACTCTCAAGGAAGAGCCGAGTAACCCCGCATGGGAATTCGCTGGGTGAAACCCTCATCCTTTTTGTAATTGGGAAAAAGACTAGTCAGAACAGATATAAACGAATGCATTCTGGGATACGTTGCTAGCATGATTGTGTGAACGAAGTGTGAATGAGAGGTCTGGCAGCACGGACCAAGTGAAGGCGGACCCCTGAGTAGCGCATTTCCTGACCGGGCGACCGCGTTCAGGTCGCGAAAAGGGGGAAGCGATTGTCGTCTTGTCTTGTTATTTGTATTCCTTATACGTTTCCAGGGCCGTGAGGACCCCTTACCCACGGTCCGACCTCCTTTTCCCTTCTGTCTGTTGCACGCACACATCGAAATGGGAGGGGCGGGGTCTACTAGAAACACTCCATTAGAATGTATGATCGCACATTTTAAAGAGGGATATTCAGGAGATTATGGTATTAAAATGACAGCAGCCCGTTTGCAGATTTTGTGTACTAGGGAGTGGCCCGATCTAGACCCCATCTGGCCCCGAGAGGGAACGTTCACTGTAGAGATTATTCAGTCAATACACCGTAGAGTGCGGGTAGCGCACCCTGATCAGTACCCCTATATAGATTCCTGGTTAAGTATTTGTGAAGATCCGCCCCCTTGGGCGCAGCGCTGTTATGAGGAACAGTGCAGAATAATGTTAGCTAAAACAGATTCTAGACAGAAAACGGAACAGCCTAGAATGAAAGCGCAGGATAAGAAAGCCAAGAAGAAGCCCATCTTGGTAGATCCTGATTCCCCAGAAATAGTCCTCAGGCAGCCCCGAACCCCAGGTCCAATAAGAGTAGCCCGGCGTCCTGCCCCAGAACCCCAGAGACGGCCAGAGCCGAGGCGGGACCCAACCCCTGATCCCCCTCCCGGAGGAAGGAAAGAGGAAGAATTAGTGGAAAAAGAAGAGGAGGACATAAAAAGTGAGTCAGAAGCGGAGATAGAAGAAGGAGAAAAAGAGAATTCCCCAGAAGAGGAGGACAGTGTACAAATAATTGAGAAAGCTAGCGCTAGCACTAGCACGCCAGTAACAGAGAAACCCAAAGCAAAACCTGTTGAGAAAAAGAAAGTGACTCCTGCAAAGGCAACGACAATAACCCTTAGATCCCAAAAGACACCTATGGCAGCCAAACTGTTTCCCTTACGGCAAGTCCCGGGAGTGCCCGTAAAGAATGATAATGATGAGGTGGTAGCGGGGCCCCTAACTTATGTATATATCCCTTTCTCTACAACTGATTTGTTAAATTGGAGGTCGCATTATGCCTCCTATACTAGTAAGCCCCAGGAGCTGACAGAATTAGTAACTAGTATTATGGAAACTCACCAACCCACTTGGCCAGATTGCCGTCAGCTCCTGACCACCCTATTCACAACAGAAGAACGAGCAAGAATTAGAAAAGCAGCTATCGAATGGATGGCAGAGAACCCCGTAGCTCCGGGACCAGGGCAGAATATAATAGACCGTCGGGAAGCAGCTCAGAGAGAATTCCCGAATGAAGACCCCCAATGGGATCCAAATACAGATGAAGGATCCACAGCCCTAGCCCGTTTTCGCCAAGGCTTTTTACAAGGCCTGAAAAGGGGGGGCCAAAAAGCTATGAACCTTTCCAAAGTTGCAGGAGTTATCCAAGGGATAGATGAGAGCCCAGCAGATTTTTATGAGAGATTAACTGAAGCATACAGAATGTATACTCCCTATGATCCCGAGGCACCAGGAAGTTTATGTATGGTGAATTCTGCTTTTGTAAATCAGTCTCAACCAGACATTAGACGTAAATTACAGAAATTAGAAGGGTTTGCGGGCATGAATGCAACACAGTTAGTGGAAGTCGCTCATAAAGTGTATGTGAATCGTGATACTGAAAGACAGCGAGAATGTGATAGAAAGATGAAGAAGAAAGCTGATTTTTTGGCTGCGGCCATAGTTGAAAAGAAAAGGGGAGGTGTCCCTAGTCGAAGGAGCAGAGGAAGAGGGCGGGGTCAAGGCGGAGGCCGGACCCAGAGACTAGGCGTGAACCAATGCGCCTATTGCAGAGAGGAAGGACATTGGAGAGATACGTGCCTGCAACTCGAAGACGCCCAGCAAGATGACGACAACGATCATCAGTGGCGAGAAGAAAGACGAGGCCGTCCTCGAGGCCGAGGAGGAGCCAATCGAGAACAATACCAGCGAGAGAGAGGAGGAGCCATTCAAGCATTGGCCACACCAGCCCATGATGAGGATGACGTGGATTAGGACAGACCGGGCTCCAAGTTTGCTTTAGGTCTCCAGGAGCCTATGGTCGGAATACAAATAGGAGACCAAATTATGAACTTTATGGTTGATACTGGAGCACAGCATTCAGTAATAGACAAAAAGATAGCCCCATTCACTACAAAAGCAGTCACCATTATAGGAGCAACTGGTGCCAAAGCCACAAAGTCTTTTCTTCAAAACCGAATATGCAGTCTAGGAGGACAGCAAGTAACTCATCAATTCCTTTACATGCCCGAATGTCCAGTGCCACTACTGGGACGAGACATGCTAGCCAAGCTTCAAGCACAGATATCTTTCTCTGAACAAGGAGAAATGCAAATGACAGTAAATTCCCAAGCCAAACCAGCAGGAGTAATGCTGCTGACAGTTCCCCGAGAAGAAGAATGGAGGTATTACGTTGATGATTCCATCCAAGATACCTATTTTGAACAAACTCTAAAGAACATCGATGCACCACCTGGAGTATGGGCAGAAGGCAGTCCCCCAGGCCTAGCCAAGCATATAGCTCCAGTGATTGTAACCCTCAAGCCTAGTGCTACACCAGTGCACGTCAAACAGTACCCTCTCCCAAGAGCCGCAATTGAAGGCATCCATCGCCACCTACAAAGATTGCTCGAGTATGGCCTACTAAAAGTATGTCAATCCCCATGGAACACTCCACTTTTGCCAGTAAAGAAACCTGGGACAGATGATTATCGCCCAGTACAAGATTTGAGAAGAGTAAATGATGCAGCTGAAACTATACATCCAGTTGTACCCAATCCTTACACCCTTCTAGGACTGATACCTGCTGAAGCTACCCATTTCACGGTACTGGATTTGAAAGATGCATTCTTTTGCATAAGATTAGCCCCTGTAAGCCAAATATTGTTTGCATTCGAATGGCAGGACCCTATCTCTGGAAGAGGGGGCCAACTCACCTGGACAAGATTACCCCAAGGATTCAAGAATTCACCTACCATCTTTAGTGCTGCACTGAATCAAGACCTTTCAAGCTATCCAGTAGCCCCGGGGAAGAGAGTGCTTCTCCAATACGTGGATGATCTGTTGATAGCTGCCGTATCAGAAAGTGAATGTATACTAGCCACCAAAGATCTCTTGCAGTTACTAGATGAAGCTGGATACAAAGTTTCCAGAGCCAAAGCACAGCTATGCCAAAAAGAAGTGAAATACTTGGGTTTTCGTATTACCCAAGGAAGCAGAAGATTAGGCAGAGAAAGAAAAGAAGCAGTATGTAGAATTCCAACTCCAACAACCAGAAAGCAAGTCAGAGCCTTTCTGGGAGCAGCAGGATATTGCCGAATCTGGATACCTAACTTTGCCCAAATTGCCAAACCACTGTATGAAGCCACAAAAGGAGAAGAAAAGTCACCACTGGAGTGGGGACTTGAGCAGGATACAGCCTTCCAGAAGTTAAAAGAAGAATTGATGTCATCACCAGCACTTGGACTACCAGATGTCCACAAACCTTTCCACTTGTTTGTACATGAAGCACAGGGAAATGCCTTAGGCATGCTGACTCAGAAATTGGGAAATTGGGAGCGACCTGTAGCCTACCTATCGAAACAATTGGACCCTGTGGCCAAAGGATGGCCACCTTGCTTGAGAGCAGTTGCAGCTACAGCGCTATTAGTGAGTGAAGCAGACAAACTCACATTAGGACAGAACATACGAGTCACTGTGCCACATGCAGTCCTTGCCCTTATGGAACAGAAAGCAAATTATTGGCTCACCAATTCCCGAATGTTGAAGTACCAGAGTATGCTATGTGAAAACCCACAGATACAACTTGAAGTGAGCCATGCCTTGAATCCAGCCACCTTGATACCCATCAGTGAAGAACTCCCAGAACATGACTGTATCGAAGTCATGGAGACTGTGTTCTCCAGTCGACCTGACTTGACAGATGTGCCCATAGACAATCCTGATCAGATCTATTATGTTGATGGGAGCAGTCTCATCCTTGATGGACGACGCTGTGCCGGATATGCAGTCGTCACTCAACACGAAGTAGTTGAATCATCAGCCCTAGCCTCAGGCACATCAGCCCAGAAAGCCGAATTGATAGCACTCACCAGAGCATTGCTGTTAGGAGAAAAACTTGTGCTAAATGTATATACAGATTCCAAATATGCCTTCACTACCTTGCATGCCCATGGAGCTCTCTATAAAGAAAGAGGACTCATCACATCCGGAGGAAAATCAGTCAAATATGGTCCCGAGATATTGATGTTACTTGATGCAGTTTGGGCCCCAACACGTGTAGCTGTCATGCATTGCAGAGGACATCAAGCAGGAAAAGGAGAAGTTGCCCGAGGGAATAGATTTGCAGATGCCTCAGCACGACAAGCAGCTATGACAGGACAGATTGCCCCACAAGCTATGCCAATGCAAGCAGCATTGTTTCCAGTACCTTTGAATCTATGGACCCCACGATATACCACCACAGAATTGGATTACTATTGTGACAGAGAAAATGGAGTACTAAGAGATGGATGGATTGAGCTGCCACCAGACGAGGGCAGTCAACCTCCAGGACGAATAGTAATTCCTGAACTGTTAGGACCATCCTTTGTCAAAGCTTTCCACGAAGCCACCCACTATGGGAAGAGTGCTATGGAAAAAGCACTCAGACCACATTTCTACATCCCTCTGATGACAACCATATCAGCCTCAGTAGCACGTCAATGTTTGACCTGTGCCAAAAATAATGCCAAGCAAGGCCTTATTACGGCACCCCGAGTTCAGTCAGGAGGTGTCACCCCCATGCACAACCTCCAAGTTGATTTTACCGAAATGCCAAAAGCCAATGGATACCATTACCTATTAGTATTAGTTTGTACTTTCTCTGGGTGGGTAGAAGCATTCCCAACCAGAACTGAGAGAGCCCGAGAAGTTACTAAAGTCTTAATGAGAGAGATTGTCCCCAGATTTGGAATCCCAGCAGTAATAGGGTCAGACAATGGACCCTCATTTGTCTCCCAAGTTACTCAGCAGTTAGCAAAAGCCTTGCAGATACAATGGAAACTCCACACTGCATACAGACCCCAGAGTTCAGGGAAAGTTGAGCGAATGAATCGTACCTTGAAAGCCCAAATGTCCAAGCTTTGTCAGGAGACACACTTGAAATGGCCCCAAGTGCTCCCCATAGCTTTACTCAGAATACGCTCAGCTCCTGTAAAGTCAACAGGATTTTCCCCTTTTGAAGTTTTGTATGGTAAACCCCCACCAATAGTGCAGGGAGTCAAAGGAAGTTTAGCCCAGATTGGTTCAGAAGTAACCAGACAAGAACTCCTAGCTCTTAGTTTTGTTCTGCAGACTCTCCATACGTGGATCCAAGACCAGTTGCCTATCAACTTGACGGAACCCTTGCATCCCTACCAGCCTGGTACTTCGGTGTGGATCAAAGATTGGAAGAAGATACCGTTGGAACCCCATTGGAAGGGACCGTACACCGTCATCCTGTCTACCCCAACTGCAGTAAAGGTAGCCGAGATCGATGCCTGGATCCACCACAGCAGAGTCAAGCCCGCCGCCGATCCAGAACCAGAGCAGTGGACAGCAGAACAGCATCCTGATGTACCCTTGCGAGTTACTCTAAGACGGCAACCAGCAGCCTAGACACTTCATCACAAGTGCTTTGCAGTAGCCAAGTCTTTCGAAGAGGATTGCTGTTTACCATGCAGCAACAGTTTTGTTTCAACGAACCCAATTTGTGTGTGATTTGACACACTACTTTAAGACTACATTGACTAAGCCAGACTTCACAAGCCAACTGAAAGTGCTCATAAGTTGGTTAATGTGTACTGGACATCTTGAGGATCTTCAATCAACACCCAGCACCCGTTAAATTGCTTCATTAGCAAACGGGACGAAGAATAAAAGACCGTCGTGATCAAGATCAGCAAGCTAAGGATACAGAAGAACTCCAATCAACATCAACATGTATCTTTGTTTTTGCTTTGCCTTGGTTGCCTTCTTTGGAGGTTTTGAACTGACTTATGCTCTACCTCCATGCACTGCTTGCATTACTTCTACTAGAACTGGACTGAAAGTAACTCAGACTTTGCTTTACCATTCTTACTATACCTGCAAGGGAACAATAACTCGGTGTATCTATAACACCACTGAACTAAATGTTTGCACTCATGGCAAAATCAAAGCATGCTATAATCCGCATCAGAATCCATCCTATTACACGTTGGAAATAAGATGGAAGGATGCAGATGGACCTATATTAGCTGCTACACCACCACTTAAGGACATTACTAAACCTGCTGTTTTGAATTTTGATGCATGTAATGCCATTAATAGGGATAGTCAGTCCACCTGTGGTACATGGGAGAAAGCGTATCGAAATGACCATAAGTATATGTGTCCAGAAGGTGCCACAAATTGGTGGAAGTGTACAGGTAAAACAGGATCAGGCTATAGTACTGCTACAGCGGCAGACTACTATTGCCCGTATTGGGGATGTGTTTTTTATGCTACCTGGAACACTGGTATAACTGATGAGAAAATAGATAAACGGATGGCTACTCTAACCAAGCCAACCACAAATGATAAATGTCAGAAAGATGCTTGCAACCCCTTACACTTACGTATACACAATCCCCATGCATGGAAACAAGGATACAAGTTTGGTTTACGTATTGCTGGAGGAGCAATAGATCCAGGGACCATTGTGTATATCAGATTGAATACTCAAGCCCACAAGTCATCTAAATATCATATTCATAATACTTTTTATGAAGCCATGCATGTAAATAAGTTTGAGATCCCTCACCCTTCACAGAATTTATTTCTAGAACTAGCCGGAGCGGTAGTATCTAGTCTGAAGATCTCAGATTGCTATTTTTGTGGCGGAACCCAAATGGGAGACCAATGGCCATGGGAAGCCCAAGAATTAAATTATTCTATGACTTACAACCAGACTGAATTACACAAGACTACCAGTGAATGGGTGTTAGCGCACTCAATCGTTGGACGTCTTTGCTATGCCAGAACTGGACCCCAGTTCACCCAAAAGGTAGGACAGCTGGTCTGTCTTAGCCAGAAGTACTATAACGCCACGACCAAAAAGACAGCTTGGTGGTCAGGAATAAGACATCCTGAACCTCCTAACCCATTAGCCAGATTTCCTGAACTTGCAGGTCTATGGACTAACCTTGCCAAAGTCCAAGCCTGGCAAGCCCCACCTGGCCTATATTGGATCTGTGGAAACCGAGCATATGCACAACTCCCGCCACACTGGGGAGGAGCATGTGTCTTAGGAACCATCAGACCTTCTTTCTTCCTGTTAAACATTGAACATGGAGAACAATTAGGATACCCTGTATACACTACCCACCGACACAAAAGAGCATTGAGACGGAAAAGAGAAGCCTTACAGATAGGTAAGTGGGAGAAGTGGCAAGGTGATGATTGGCCACCAGAAAGAATCATTGAGTATTATGGGCCTGCCACTTGGAATGATGATGGTATGTGGGGCTACCGTACCCCAGTTTATATGATTAATCGTATTATTCGCTTGCAAGCAGTAGTTGAAATAATAACTAATGAAACTAGTCATGCTCTTACGCTCTTAGCTAGACAAAGTACTCAGATGCGCACTGCTATATATCAGAACCGCTTAGCACTTGATTATTTGCTAGCAGCTGAAGGAGGAGTATGTGGTAAGCTGAATTTAACTAATTGCTGTTTGAAAATAGATGATAAGGGTCAAGTAGTTGAAGAAATTGCTAAAGATATGCAAAGACATGCATATGTGCCAGTACAGACTTGGCACGCATTGAAATTTCCTAACTGGTTTGCTAACCTTTTCTCTTGGCTGGGAGGATTTAAGACTTTCATTGTTTTAGTACTAATCCTTGTTGCTGTTATCCTCTTATTACCATGTTTAATTCCATGTTGTATGCGTTCCATTCATAATGCTATTGATAGTACAGTAGAGCGGAAGACCGCAACTAAAATAATGGCTTTATACAAAGCTAGTCCTAGTAGAAATCCTTCAATCATGATGTGATTCTTCTAAAAGTGATTTAATTCTCACACCTTATTAAGTAATAGGGTGAGATTAATCAAAGGGGGGAATGTGGCAGGTGCAGGCCTGTGACCCACGGTGTCTGACATAAGCAGGCCAGCATGGCTAGCTTGACCTGTAAATGAGGCCTGTGGAGAGGCATATAGGATTGCACATCCCCCAACATGCTGCTATTGTAAGATAGAACTCAGTAGAAGTATTGAATTAGCTTAGGTAGGCAGAACTGTAGAACTGAGAGATGGAAAAATACAGAAAAGACATGTTTAAAAGTTACTGATAAGAAAAAGTACATCTGCAGAGAAATAATGAGGAGTGCTGACAGATGAGTTACAGAACCTTGCTCTTCTACACGCACAAATTGGTTCTATGGCCTTGAGAGTGTGAAAGTAACAAGTTGATGAACTGGCCATTGTAATTAGGACTAGAAGGGGGGCATGCAGGTGTCATGCCCACAGAAGGGACATAATTGGATAAACTTATCAGTAGCGGGACCAATGGAAGAGGTACGGGAGGTTACCGAGACCAATGAAATGTTTTTCTATACCTAGAATGGAACAAAAGTCTATAAAAGTTGTTGTAATGCTTGAAAACTTTGCTCAGCCATTTTGAAATTGACTGGTTCGAGACTTGTGCACAAATAAATGATTTGGACCTTCTGAACAGACTCCTGGTATCATTGGTTTGTCTGCGCTTTGCTGCTACAGCAGCAGCACCCAGGGCTATTCAGTGCCACTAGTGGAGGAGTAGCCTAGTGGTTAGTGCAACTGTCCAGAACCCAGAAGATCAAGGGTTCAACTCCCACTGGCACTCCCTGTGACTTTGGGCAAGTCACTTTACTCTCCATTGCCTCAGAAGAAAAGGCTGGTGATACATTGCCAAGAAAGCCCAGAGGTAGCTGGGTCAATATGAGTCAACAATGACTTGATGGCACTAAAAAAAAAAAAGGTTAATGTTGCTGAATAGCCCTTAGAGTAGAATTTACATGGTTTGTAGATCTGTAAACCGTGTAAATGCCTTTGAAACTCAATATCTCTGAGCTGCAAGGAATAGGAATGTGCATTTGTTCAAACACAAGACAAAAAAATATAACTCAAAAGAAGCATTCCCTGGCTCAAAATTTGGAGTTTGCCAGTTTCCTTTAGTTTGGGAAACCAAAAAAAGGGTCACTCACTGAGTCCTGAACCTTGTGGCCTTCCCCAAGGCTAGCTCACCAAATTCCACTTACCTTATCCATATGTTTTCAAATGTTGTAAATTTGTATGAGAGAATTTATACACTACTGCGTTTTCTTGTAGGAGCTTATATTATAAAAGCAAGGAGACGCCTAGGTTGCCTTTCTAAACTACACATAAAATAAGCATGGTTTGGAAATATTTTTAGGCATCCTGCCATAAAATTGTCCCCATATTGGACACCTGATAACATGATGATCCATCCACCTTGTGAGAACTGGAATTCAAATGAGCCTTCAAATATTTTTTGTGTAAGAAATGCAAAAGCACAAACCACAGATTTGATAAGTTGCATGCAATTAACAATACAATTACTAGGATAGGCTTATTTCATGTATTTACTTATTTATTTATATCCCACCCATCTCATTGCATCTAGGCAGGCTACTATAAACATATTCAAAAAAACAATAAAATACAGACAACAAGATATTCACATACATAAATACAAATAAAATAATTTACTAAAGCTAGAAGTGTCATGGGGATATATATAAAAATATTAATATTAATTAGAATTCAAGCATATATAATAGTACTAATAAAATATAAATAATTGTAAAATACATAATAGTAATTATAGTTGTAAAAAAACCCCTCATAATTATTATAAAAAAAATCAAAGTATACTTGCCACCAACGAACACTATGGCCAATTTGTCAAAGTTACAAAGTGGCGCAAGGCATTAGAGAATCCATTCCGCTGGTGCAAAGCAATGTGGTCTTTTCAGGACAATTCTATGAAGCAGTGTTTCTCAAGTTGGTCCTAGTGTATCCCTCAGCCAGTCTGGATTTTAGGATACTCACCATGATAATGGATGAAACAGGCTTGCATATTCCTTGTGGGAATCCTGAAGCCCAGACTGGCTGGGGATACAGCAGGACCGTCTGAAGAAGCACTGTTAGAAAGTGTTTCATGTGTGTAAAGCATGTTTTACATGCGGAAAAGGCTCTTATAAATATTGTGCAGTCATATACATGTCTATAAGCACATGTGCCAACAAGATGGCGCTTAAGCATAACCCTCATGGCACGTAAATTTATCTTATGGATACTCATTGCAGATGTCCTAAAACCCTGAGTGGTAAGGAGTCCCTTGGGATAGATTTGCCAATGACGGCACTAGTGTTAGCCATTGTTTTCACCTTTATTGACAATATATTATAGAAAATCTATTATAAGGGCAATTTTCATACTGCCGATATATCTGTAAATTCCACGGACCTTCACCCATAGAATATCACCAGGTTTCAGAGTACAAGGACGTGCACACTTAACACTTTGAAAATGTCTTAAGGGCAAACTACCACAGACACAAGCACATCTGCAGCTCCTCCTCTATCCATATCAATGCATGTAGCTGTGAAAATAGCGCAGTTCATATATTATATCTCTTCTCCCCTCCACTGGGTAAAAGTGTCTTCATTCTGGAACGTTGCACAGACACTTTGGGGAATTTTAGAAGAACATTTTTCAATGGATAAAATACCGCTGTATCCATGGAAATGACTTTGCAAACTGCCCTCTTTTTTACTAAATACTGTATATCTCAGAAAAGCTTCCTCAGGTCTTCATCACAAAAGGTAGCATGAGAGCTAACTCTTCAGATTCCTGTGCTGCAGACAGCTCTTCAGGTTTATCCAGATTTCATGCTCCAGAGCTATCAGTCATACCCAAGTGCAAACTGGTATTTCTTTTCATCAGTTTTAAGATAAGTGACCTGAAAATAAAATAAAAAATTGACATATGAAGCTTTTATTTTCCTCTCAGAAATGTTCAAGAAGCCTAAAAAACCCGATACTATCTTAAAATCCCTGTGACATCCCTTGAAAGCCACAGAGAAAAGGTCCCTAATTATTTCCATGCTTCCTTGACAAGGGCTATTAATGGAACTGGTGGATGCAATTCTGGAGTTATTGCATGGACTTGATATTCTGATTTCTATAAGGAAAGCAAAATTAGAAGTCCATATATGCTATGGGTAAAATGAGGAATTCACTATTCTGTCCTAAAAGAATGAAGTTGGTCAGTAATTTCATTGAAGACTAAGGGGGTGAATTTAAATAGCTTAGATGTGATTTGGATGTCTGAAAATGTGAACGTCAATGCCCAAATCACAGAGACATCTCTGGAATGATTACTGAAATGGGTTTTTTAGATGTCTCCGCTGCAGGGACATCTAAATAGGCAGGGGATGTGATGGGTGCATGTCCGGTGTGGAGCTATGGACATAGGCATCCCCGATCAATCTTAGAACCCTTGGGGATATCTGCACTCATGCTCCAAACTTAAGACCTGCTCCAGGTACGACTACGCATTGGAAAAGTGCTTGTTTTGACACTGAAACCTCTGGCGTGTGTCGAAGTTGGCACTACACTATCCTCAGTATTCTTCACAATGACAATTGTATTTGTGAAAGTTGTTTTGGGTGTGCAACATCGTTGTATTTATTTGTATTTATTTATTTAGCAAAGTTTTCTATACCGCTCCTTCCTGAGATCAGGGGCAGTTTACATAGAACATCACAACTAGTTTTACAATGAACAATGTAACTATATACATAAAACATTCCATAACTACATACAGATAACTTTGTACAATATGGTTGCTTAGGTTATTTACCCTAAGGGTACTCCATAATTTTAAGAGTCTGGGTTAACGGATGGAATTATTTGCTCGTTCTTTATGTTCCTTGTGAAATAGTGCGGTTGTTTGGGTCACCAAAATATTCAGTGAAAAGGTATATTTTTAAATCCTTTTGGAATTTCAGGAGGTCCTTTGTTGCTCTTAGGTTGTTAGGGAGGGAATTCCATAATGTTGGGGCCACATAGGAGAAGGCTCTGGCGCTAGTGCATTGGTTTGTATAACAGATGTGTGATGGAATTGTATATGTGTTTTGAGAGCAGTTTCTTCTCACCCTTGTGGTGTTTGGCATTGTAAAGAGTGTGGATAATGTGGTGGAGGCTATGCTGCAATGGTGCTTAAAGATAATCATTATGTATTTGTACTTTATCCTAGAGGTGATTGGTAGCCAGTGAAGATCACGGAGTATGGGGGTGATGTGATCTGTGCGCCTTGAGTTTGATGCTATATGTGCAGCAAGGATTTGCGCTAATTGGAGTTGGTGTGTGTATTTTTTGGGGAGTCCCTGGAGGATACTATTACAATAATCAGCGAGAGGGGTTATTAGAGATTGTAATACAGTCCTAAAGTCGTGGTCTTCCAAAAGTGGTCTGAGGCATTGAATTGTTCTCAGTTTAAAGTATATATTTTTTGTAACGGCTTTTATGTGTGGAATCATGCTCAGGTTCTTATCTAATATTACTCTTAGGTATCTAACTTCCTCCGTAACTTCTATTTCTGTTCCTTGTAGAAGGATTTTACTGGGGGTGATGAAGTTTGGGTTTATTGAGATAAATAGCACTTCAGTTTTCTTGAGGTTGATTTTGAGATTCTGAGTGTTGAGCCAGTTTTTTATTTCAGCCATGCATGCGGTTATTGCGGAGAAGTCCAAGTTAGTAGTATCCAGGGGCAGATACATCATGATATCATCCGCATAAAGATGATATCCGATGTTATGTGTGTTAAATATGTTGCAGATTGGCTGAATGTAAATGTTAAAAAGGAGGGTGGAAAGGGAGGATCCTTGGGGGATACCTTGTTTCAGTGAGAAGGTTGAAGAGGATTTTTGGGCTATCTGAACCTGTTGGGTTTGGTTATTTAGATATCTTTTAAATGGCACCTGTATGGGATGTCTGTGTAGACGTCCCTGCAGACATCCATGTAGAGCACATACACGTTTATGAAATTGAGCCTGACCATAGCCATACTCGCTGAATTTAGGGACGTTCAGGCTTGGACATCCCAGTTTGGACGTCCTTTGTAAAATGTGCCTTCTTGGCCTCAAGAGCATTTTTAACCTCTTTTAGCCTTTTTTCACCTTTAGTTAAATTCACCTTATTCTTTTTCTCTTACCCTATAATCTCAGTTATGTTAGAGCAATTGTAGAGTTTTTAAAAACACAGTTACCTTCCCATGGATTCCATAATTTCTTTTGCTGAATCCAAACCAGTATGGGAAATCAAAGAGCGCATCGCTGTGGTACTTTAGAGTAAACGAGGTGTTTTTCCAAAGAGGAGTGATCCTATGTGGGCCATAAGAAACAGCAAAATTTGTTTGATGTGTCCATTTCTGCAGAGCTTCTTTCAGGTCCAGCTACGAGAATAGAAAGGAATATATGTGAGATTTAGGTACACAACTCAAAGAGGTTTCAGGAATGAACTATGGAAGCTAAAAGCAGGACCTTTACCCAATACTTAAATTTAGTCCTTTGGGGAAAATGTTGCATACTGCTTCTTGCTTGAACACTTTTTTCTTTGTGGATTTGTTTATCCTTTAAGAGCTCCAGAAAATGAAAGCCAGGTATTACACACCCTATTTCAAAATTTTGCAGGCAAGCTTACTTGCGGGCTGTACAATTCTCATTGTTAATTTCTCTGATCTTTAAATCTGGCCCTTCATTTTTGCCAAGGAATGTAGCAGAACTAGCCCTCCACCTACATAGACGGCTCTCGGGTAATAAGAAAATGACTCAAGAAGAGCAATGTAAGACCTGATCTTGTCAGATTATATCATCAATTAATCATCATTTCTGTGACTGCATGCCACTGATGTGCTGAGATTTGAAAATACATGATCTTTATGATTTGTCACATTTTTCCAGTGACCTTTTTTATGCAAATGTACATCTGTGCAACATGATCCTTGAAAAAATGTAACTAATCTACAAAATAACAATTTTACACTTTTGAGCATCATGAACTCTCACCTCTACTGTGTAGCTCTCTCCAGCCACGGATGAAATAGCTTGATCTAGCTTCTCCTCTAATTGTCTGCGAATCAATGGGCTTCTTCCATTTATGAAGAGAAAGAACTGCCTAATCACTTCAGGGGAAAAGGATAATTATTAATATACTTGCTTCTTGAAATATTTGACTGTTTCTTTTGCCATTCTATTATAAAGCCATAACATGCACAGCAAAATGACAGCATAGTTTCTGCAAAAGTATTATTTCTGGCTACTATACTAAAAATGGGCAATTTCTCAACAGCATGTTCCTTTCCCTGGGATACACTAAGGAGTATTTTTACTAAAGGGCATTAGCTGTTATTGAGAGGGTAATAAGGGAAAATCATGACGCAGGAACAGCTAATGCATGCCAAATATATATAGCGCAGTTCTTTTTCTGTATTTTTTGCATGCTGTGCATTAGGGACATGAGTGGGGTGGGGTGGACAGAGAATGGGCGTGTCTATACCGTGTGGTTACTACAGGCATTGACAGCCTGCGATAGCCGAACATTTTGCAGATATCGCGGGTGCAGATTATACCACCTCAATGAGTAGCGTTAGCTGCATTAGTGATGCTGCTGCGTGCAAATCCCTGCGTTTTCGCCATGGTATCTGCTGGGGGAATGCTGGGCACCCTCCAACAGATAATGTGCGACTTCTGCAGCTAGTGCGGCGATATTTGCACTAATGACTTTTAATAAACACCTAAGACACATTTTTACCATCTAATGAAATGCTCTTTCTTGGATACACATTCACAAAGCTGAGTGGGAAAATGTTAGTGCCTGAGAAAGAATAGAATCTGGCTTGAAAAAGTCCTGCTGCAAGTGTATTGTGATTTTGCTACAATAAACTACATTACAGACATCACTTTGTGGTACATCAAGAAGAGCATCCTTTTGCTTATGCAAGTACTTTAACACAGTCACCCTGAAGTGCAACTATTTATTTGGGTATACTGTGCTAATTTATTACTCTCTCAATGCACTGAAAGTAAAAGCGACCATCACAAATTATTCTCCTTTGAAAAGATGGAGCTAGAGCAGAGTGAGAATGCGCACCGTCCATTGCAAGCCCAGCTACACCTCAACAGGGGAGCTCTCATATTTCCAAACCAAATTGATGTACACATCCCATCCTCCATCCCGCAACCCCTCTTCCCCACCACCAGCACCATCCACACAAATTCCTATACTGTTACCATTATACATACTTCTACACCCCTATACTTAGGCCTTCACATATGGCGATATTAAATCTATGTTGGAAAGCATTCCTAAAGTCATGCCTCTTCATGCTTTCTCTACTTGTTTAAACATTTTATAAAGAGAATTTTCCTTTCTAAAATAGCAGGAAAAAGAATAGAGATAACAAAAATATATTGAGATAAGGAACATGCCTTTATAATAGACTGTATGTGTTCTGTTAGCATTTGTAATACTAATTTTGATTGCAATCTAAACATATTAGATTAAACTTAGATTTGGGGTGAAGTCTAGGTCAAAACAGTGCAAGAAACCAGCGGATGGCTTGAACAGTTTCCAGATAGTGCATCTTAGGTTTTGCCCAATGATCTAATGTCCTGCAACTACAGGAAGAGAAAAAAATCTAAGATAAATATAGAGCAATGAGACCCTTCTGCAAACAGGTCAGAGGGATTATGAACTGGCCAGATATTCCTCAGCCTCTTTTACACAGCTTTTGATTCTCTTTATACCTCCTGCTGCGATATATCATGTATTCTATCAGAAGAATGAAAGCTCCATTTACCTTTAGCTGCTTTCTCTGGTTGTTTTCCTTTGTACAGCAAATTCCTCTCACAGGCAGACACGGTCAGGATAATAATTTTGGAAGTCATTTTTTTTCTCAAGTTAGTGTAGTCCCTCAAGTTTTTGACTTTAGCAGTCCTAGAATGGAAAGAAGAAGAACCATTAAAAGCTATAGCTTTCAGAAGCTCATTTGCAAACAAGAGAAAGATTAAAGCCGGGGCTCAGTGGTAACATTGAAACTCACTTGCCAGGGGCGTTTTGAAAAACCACTCTTCTCCCTCCAGCTGTCACAAAATCATTGAGAAATATGCAGCAGTTGTCAGGCTTGTTCTTCACCAGACTATGCCCAATTCTGTGTTCCACTGTGAAGCCAATTGGAGGGTTGTTCAGAAAGTCTTCTATTGCTATCAACCCTAACATGAAGCTGGGCCTAGAGACTGAAGTCGGCATCTTGGGTGATGGAAACTCCAGACAAAGCCTTTACAGAGCGCTTGGAGAGAAGCAGGGACACGAGGTTCTTTATATACTCATCCACTTCCTGGTATGTATGAATGGCACCACCTATCTGTTTCCTCTTGCTGAAAAGTAGTAGGGTGGCTTCTACACAAAATGGTTTTGAAATTGTGCCAAACTAATCTTGATTTCCTCCACACCCTAATGCTTTTATACTTTTTGTAACATTTTTGTATTGTTTTTCCTTTAGTGCAACCAATTTCCTTATTCAAATGTGATTTTATTGTGTTTTTGTGTGCATGAGTGTACATTATCTTTTAAACATTTTTCTTTCCAAGCACATCAATCAATTAACATATTTTAAAAATTTCACACTCAAAATTTGTATTTCTGTGGGCAGTTTGGAGGGGGATAAGTTAACCTGCTGTAATTAATTTTCTGTGCTAGCTTACTGGGATCCTGATGCAGTAAATGTTGCATTAGCATGCTGCACTAAGCTCCAATGCACAGCTTTCTAATGCACATTCTAAAACAAATTTTCACTCCCAATGCAGTAAACTAATGGCATGCAGATTACTGCTACATTGAAAAGTATGCACTGTCAGAAAAACAGTGCGCACTGCTGTGAGAGTATGCAGTCAGATTTGCTGTATTGGGAGTAAATATCCCCATGAATGACAGAGCCTGAGCAGGGATTCACTCATCAATTGTCAGGAAGGGCAAAAGTATTAAAAAGCAGAGGGTAGACTCCCTCACTCTCATCCACTACTCCCACTCCAGAAAAACATCCTGCTGGCCCAATGGACCCTGGACCCCACAATCTCTCTAAACTACCGATCCCCTCTTCCCTGATGCTTGATCCCATGACATTCTTGATCCCTCTTCCTGATCCTTTCAACACTCCTGACACCCTCTTCCTCCAGACTTTCAGGAACCCAAGGGTTATTTGGTCTAGGGCACCACTGGCAGAAGGATCCCCTTATGGGCACCCCTCGCATGGGCACACTGGGACAGAGAGCCTCTAATGCAGTTTACTCGCCGAGATTATTTATACTTACTGTCCAGGAAGGCTTCCAGCAGCATCTTTCTTCCTCACCACCATCTTGGAAAACGGAAGAACCCAGCACTATGCTGTGTATCCAGACGCACTGTTTGGGGTAAGCAATCGCCATTTACCAAGATGGTAGCATGGAGGCAGAGTAGGTGAGCTCTACTCCTGCTTTTTGGGGTTTGGAGGAGGGAGAAGAAAGATACAAAGGGAGGCACTTGGGCTATCAGGGAAACCTTCAGGTTGGGGGTGAGGATGGCGGTCCAGGGCCAATTGGGCCACCAGGGAAATATTTGGGATGGGGGAGTAAAAGGTCTAGGGGTCACGTGTCCACCAGAAGTTTTGTGGGATCAGAGGGACGAGGGTTGAGAGCTTCACTTCTGCTTTACAATTGAAGGTGGGTGTTGGGGATTCTGGGAGTCCCTCGGTCCCCCAGAGTATTTTGGTGGTGTTGAAGAGGGGGGATGGGAGCTAGAAAGGGGCCCCTTGGGCTATGAGGGAGAACTTCATGTTGGGGGTGGGGATGGAGGTGCAGGGGATATCTTTGGCCATGAGAATTTTTGTGGGCTCAGAGGGAGGAGTGTTGAGAGGTCTGGAAGCCCATTTGGAGCACCAGGGATCCTGGATCATCTGAAGTTCACCTCAGATGACTACTCTGCTCCTATGCTGCTCCTTTTCTCCAGCCCTGATCTCACATAATGATTCACTATTAAAGAAAAAGTGAAAATCTGCACGAAGTTCAGCACAGATTTTTCCATCGGGAGCAATTCCTTTGTTGGTCTGCAATATGCCTGCCCAGAGTACTATCCTTTAGTGCAGTAGTTTTACTTGAGATTTTGCCATGCTAAAAGGCTTTCTGCATCAGGAGTAAGAGTAGCACTGACAAATCTCAAGTAAACAACTGCTTCATCACTTTCTCCCCATGTTCCCCCGTCCCCCTCTGCCACACATCTTCCATCAGCCCCCTTCCCGCACTTTCAACCTATGCATACACTTCTGCAGACCCATAGGTGTAACTTCAGCCATCCAAGGAAATAATCACTACCAGGAGACAGTTCAAAACACTGAAACATCTATACAGCATCCATAGCATTCCCAAATATTATTAGTTAAAAACTTCAAACAATGCCTTTGAAGAGCTAGCACCCCTAGACATAAAACATCTCACAGTACACCTAAATTAATTTATAACCATTCATTCCATATTCCCTTAGGTGAGGTTGAGTGGTCCAAGGCCTCTAGATCCCGCACACCTGTTGGCAGTCATTACCACTTCACAAAAGTACCTCCAACCAACGCCCCAGACATCTTATCAGCAGGTCTGTTTTAAACCACTGGAGTACTTTTCAGGCTTCATCTGCATTTTTAATGCAGAATTAAGCAAGCATGTGCTATTGAGTCAATGCTAACTCCTGGTGACCCAGCCTCTGGGTTTCCTTGGCAGGGTGTGACCAGAAGTAGATTGCCAGGCCTTTCTTCTAAGCAGTGCGCATACTGCACCTGGTAAACAGTAGCAAGATGGGGTCTCATCCAAGTGCTAGCCAAGTCCAATCTCACTTAACTTCTGAGAATAGCCAAGATCAGGCTCATTCAAGGCAAAAAAGTCATATTTTTTAACACAGAAAATCACTCCTTTTATAGAGAAGGTTAGTCTAAAGCAGTATAGCCATCTATAACGCAAGTTCTCATTTCTTAAAACAAGTACGATTTCGTTGAAATTCTGGCATTTCTGAATTGTTACTGTTGACAAGTCCGTGGATAGCTACAGGTTAACACCTTCCCACAGCTCTGTGCCCCTTGCTTTTGCTAGACTCAGTATATCCTCTTTCACAGGGAAAACACAATGATATCCTCAGGAAGATTCATTTGAGGAGGCCCCAATAATCTTTGCACTCTATCAGTTTTAATGTCTCCAGGATCTCGACTAGTTTCCACTATTTCTGTGAATAAATGCTGCATCATCATAGTCACATCTGCTAAGGCTTTTTTCAGGAAGCCCATCACCTGAAGATTGTTGCATCGAGTTCTAATCTCTAAATAGCTTTCTCCCACAGCACACCATTTTCAGCCTCAAGGCTGAAGGTCCCACCATTGTTTAATCTGCTCCTCTGCACAATCCTCTACATCGTGTTCCAGCTACTCTGCAGAAGAACATAAGAACATAAGATATGCCATACTGGGTCAGACCAAGGTCCATTAAGCCCAGGATCCTGTTTCCAACAATGGCCAATCTAGGTCATAAGTACCTAGCAGTCTCCCCAAAAGACACAGGTTCCTCAATGCTTGTATAGGGTCAAGCAGTGATATCCTGGGTCCCTTTTAATAATGGTTTATGGATTTCCTTCAGGAACTTGTCCAAACGTTTCTAAACCCAGCTACACTAGCAGCTTTTACTAATCCTCCGGTAACAAGTTCCAGAGTTTGATTACACGTTGAGTGAAAAAATATTTTCTTTAATTAGTCTTAAATAGGATACCCTGTAACTTCATTGCATGTCCCCTAGTCTTTTTATATTCTGTCAACGTAAACAATTGATCTACGTTTACCCGTTCCACTCCATTCATTGATTTATAGACCTCTATCATATCTCCCCTCAGCCGTCTCTTTTCCAGGTTGAAGAGCCACAACCTTCTTAGCCTCTCTTCATAGGAGTATCCTTGCATCCCCTTTACCATTTTGGTGGCTCTTCTCTGCACCTTTTCTAATAACACTATATCCTTTTTAAGATATGGTGACCAGAATTGCACACAATATTCAAGGTGCGGTCATACCATGGAACGATACAGAGACATTTTAATATCCTTTGTTTTATTTTACATTCCTTTCCTTATGATACCTAGCATTTTATTTGCTCTTTTTGCTGCCGCTGCGCACTGGGCGGAGGGATTCAACATGTTATCCACGATGACTCGTAAATCTTTTTCCTGGGTCGTGGTTCCCAATGTGGAACCTTGCATCGTGTAACCATAGTTTGGGTTGTTCTTTCCTAGGTGCATAACTTTGCACTTGTCCATATTAAATTTCATCTGCCATTTGGATGCCCAGTTTTCCAATTTATCAAGTTCCTCTTGCAATTTCCCACAATCCTCTTGTGTTTTGACAACTTTAAGGGGCATGTTTACTAAAATCCGCAAAATAGCGCGCCGCAAAATAGCGCACGGCAACGCGGCACTGAAACGCGCAGAAACGCGTTTAAACACCCCACACACGTGCGTGTCACCCCCGCACAGGTACGCGGCTCACTAACGGGCCCCGTACAAGTGCGGGCCCGCAAATGTCCGATAGAGGCGTGGAACGGCGAAAGGAGGGCGGAGGAAGGCTCTGGAGGGGCGGAGGGACGGGGTCAATGGGTGGAGAGTGGGAGGGGAGAGGCTCCCCGCACAGTATCGGGCCCGAATTTGCATGTAAAAACTACCGCGAGTGAAACACTCGCGGTAGAAAGCATTTAAAGGGAAGAGAAACCATTTCCGTCAGCAATGTACAGGAAAACCGGGGAAACCAGCAAAACGTGAGCAGTGTGATATATGTGCACAGCACAAAAGTGAAAATAAAAATAGACAATGACCACAACAGAACTATTAAAAATAGTAATTCAGCTGGGGAACAGTTATAGTGATGGGCAAATACAGAAATCACACCCAGCAAAGCTCCAGAAAAAAGAAATGAATTTTGGAAGGGTCTACTGAGAGGAGACTCTTCCAAAAAACATTTCCACGTTTTGGAGCTTTCCTGGGAGTGTTTGCTATGGTTGCCCATTAATATCACTGTTGCCCAGCGTGGTGATATTTTGTCCCACATTTCCCGTGGTCATTTCCGGGGTTTATGTGCACGTTTGTCACCAGACAGGGTGCATATGCCCACAGTAGAATTGCGTAGAGCAGGGTTTGTGACTCCATCCTGCCAGGCTTACTGCCTCCAGGGGCTGCACTGTCTCTGTGGCCAAAGTGTGGTACAGCGGACAGAGTCATTACCTCTAGGACCAGAGGGCAGAGGTTCAAAACCCAGCTGGGGCACCTGCCAGCCCAGTCCCTATATTTTACCCACCACTAAATAAAGATAGCGCAGACACCCCTGTATGCATGGGGAAAACACCCATATTTTACCCAACACCGCACACACACCACAACAATGGGCATTACCTACAGCCAAGTCCCCCAAATGCAGTCCCATACTGCCACATTGCAATCAGGTCAACTGCTTTTTCTGAGAGAAGTTCATGCCAGCATGTTGGCGGACAAGTACATGTGGTGCAGGGGGCAGTGGCTGCTAACCACAGAAGACAGAGGCCTAGCCATGTGCAGGCTGGCACAGTCCACTGCAACAGACAGGTCCTGCCGGATCCACAGTCATGGACAGTCCAGGGAATCCAACCACTCTGTGGCTACACAGTGGTGCAGTGCACACAGACAGTGCATACAAGAACAGAAGGTCACAGGTTCAAAGCCCAGCTGGGGCTACTGCCAATCCTGCCCATGTATTTTTCCCACAACTAAACAGTGATAGTAAGGACACACCTTTCATGGCGGACATCTATCTTTTACCCCACTGAGCACAGACACCATGAACAGGGGCAGCACCTAGAGCAGAATCACCCAAATGCAGTCCTGGTGGGCCACACACCAGTCAGGTTCCATGCTGACACTCATACAAATGCCTGTGCTGTATATCTATGCACCACCCCCATGGCATGTAGATGTAGCCCATGCATATTCATGAGGGATAGCAGGAAAACCCGAACAGTGTGATGCAAACCTGGACTGGAGTTGGGAATCTGTGCCGTAAAGCAGCAGCTATCAAGGGCAGACACACCCACACCCACAGGCCCCATTGGCCAATGTCTCCTGGAAAGGCAGAACATTGGACCGTGCATGCAGCACCCAAAACGAGCACTTGCATACCTTACCAATGTCACCCTACACCTGAGGTATACGGTACACAGCTCGGAGACGTTTGCTAGGAGCACAGGCAGGCAGTTATCCATACGTTACGTACATACTGCTAGTTGACCCCATCCAAACAATCTGTTAGGTGTTTGCGGGGCATGCTCCAGGCCTGGCCTCTGACGGTGCTTACCACCCTGGGGAGTGACCACCAGCTGTAATGCATACCATATCCATGCCTTGCCGTGCTCAGGACCGATTTGGTGGGCAAGGCTACTTACCCCCTCAATCGTAGCACCATGATGGCAGAGGTGTGGAAGTGTGTGTCTGTCTATACAGTGGGTGTTGGCTGCAAGCCCCTTCAACAGCCCGCACTGCCAGCACTGTTGCCAGTATTGGCCAGTCAATGTGCATAATGAGGTGCAAGGTACCATGGGTATAGCCAGGGCAGGGTGGCGTGGCCAGGATGCATCTGCACTGGGCATAGGGCCCTGGCAGGGACATTGGCTGGGATATTGTAGTGTCCGGCCACCACCTACACAGACAGGGTGGCCAAAGCATGTCCTTCTGGGGGATCACGCTCACCCTGACTGTGCAGTGACCACAGCATGGCTAGGCCCCCCCATAGTGCTGTATAGTAGTTCTCTCTTGTGATAGATATGGGTTTCTCTTTGGGGCCCAGTCACTGATCTATCTGCTTGCTGTGTATGCAGACAGCCCAGTTCTGGGTGCATGCATCTCCATTGGGAACATGCACTATGGACTAACCAGCAGACTGTTTGTAGCTGGTAAATGTCTTGCTATAATGGCTTGCAGGGTGCAGTGGCTGTTGGCTTGCTGCAGGGGAATATCTGGTGGTGGAGTGCAGCTTACCATACCCTGGGCTTATGTCTGTCTGCTATTGTGTTATGGCTGTGTATGGAGCTGCCTGCCTGGGGGGGGGTGGCGGTGTTCCTCAGCAGGACTGGGGTTGATGTTGCCCTCTACTGCCACCTTTGCAGGGAGGTAGAGTGTGGATCCCTTGATGGGGACCATGTTTGCCCCGGGGGGGGGGGGGGTGCCTGATGGCGGCAGACAGGGATATCCATGGTGTTTGTGCAGAAACTAGCTATCTTACACATTAACACTGCTTTGGAACGCCCACTTGGCCTCCATCAGCCATGGCAGGTGTTGTTGACCTGGTCCTGGCCACCTCATTGCACACTCAGGGTGAGCACAGTACCCGCACGATGTAACGGTGTGTGGCTACTCTGTGCCAGTAAAACACCCGGTCAGTGCCCCCTACTAGGCCAAGGTGCTGTGTGGGTGCACCCGGTCACTTCCCCCAACAGGGCCGAGGTGCTGTGGGGGTGCATTCCCCATCTTGTGTCCATCTGCGGACAGCTAATTTGCATGTGCAGTGCATCATGGGTACGGGTGGCCTAACCCTCTCCTGTTGACACCAGCAGACTGTCTGTGAGGTGACGTGTAGGCTATCTGCAGCCAGCCAGGGACCTGCTTACAGCTATGGAGCTGTAGCGCAATGGTTACATCACTGCCTGTGCAGCCAGAGGTCATGGGTTCAAACCCACAGTGGGGCCCTTTGGTAGGGCTGTCCACAGCTTTATTTTTATTTACTGTACATATGTCTATGCCGGCAAGACCACCCTCAGCTTACTATACCCATTAGGTGCCTCTGAGGGTGCTTCATAGGGCGCCCTGTAGGCCACCTTATGGTTGCCATCCCTATAGGGTGCACTATACATTATCCTGTGTCGCAACATACATGCTGCCCTATAGGGGTCATTCAAGGGTGCCTTGGCGAACAGTGCACTGTAACATGTGCCTTATGGGCCGCCGTATGTTAACATGCTGGGAGAGTGCGTTTGCTAGTAGTGATAACAAAATAAAATTATACAGCCTCCTACAGCACTCCACAACATAATACATACTGCCTCAGCAGGCATTTTTCACTGGGCATTGTGAGGAGTTGAACGCCTGATCCCTGCACCATTGGTCAGTGTTTTAACCATTGTGCTGTGGCTCTGTTCCTGTGCTTGTGCATCAGCGCGCCGCCTTGTGCCTATCAGCGCGCCGCCTTCTGCCGCCCAAAAATAACTGTGCGCCGCCTTATGCCGTTCCAAATTAATTTGCCTCCTAAAACAATGTTAATCATTACAGTTACTGCCTCAGCTGACCTTTGTCGTTGCGCACACTGGGGGATTGAACCCATGGCCCCTGCACCATTGGTCAGTGTCTTCACCGTTGTACCACGGCTCTGTTGTTTTGTATACTCAGCAGCGCGCCACTTTGCCTTTCCACGCGCTAATGTCGACCCCCGCACATTAGCGTGAGGCACACACGTCCGGTTGCTTACTACCGTTTTTTTTCTATTTTCTGCCTGAACCGCCCACTCCTTATATGGCACAGGCACACTAGCACGGCCCCGCACGTTAGGAATGTTTAGTAAACATGCCCCTTAATAGTTTTGTGTCATCTGCAAATTTGATAACCTCATTCGTTATTCCCTTTTCCAGATCATTGCTAATATTACCAATTTATTTGTTTATATAGTACTTTACAAAAATTTATAGTTTGCTGATCTAGAGATTCTCAGCGGATTATAAGGTCACATCAGAAATAAGAAACAAACAAGCACACAGTTAACTGAAAATGTACACAGTAACACACATTTAACAATTGATGTGCAAAATAACACAAGTTAAAATGCTATAATTGCAACTAATTAAAAACAGAAAAGACCTGACTAAATAAAAAACCCTTTCACTGCTTTCTAAAATCTCAGTGATCACCTATCAATCGTAAATGAACAGATAAATGATTCCATATTATTTGTACTGACAAATTAAAAACCCTATCAATAGCTCCATCATCCTGAAATCCTCCAGGAACTTTACTCTGCAACAGAAAATGATCTTGGGATTGTAAATTACATACAGAAAACTCAATTTCAGTAGAAAAATGAATAAACAAAAAAATACCCAGTCTTAAAACTTTAAATACTAACATCAGCATGTGAAATTTGGTATACCAAATCACCGGTAACAAATGGAGAGAAAACAATGCCAGCTTATTCTGATCCCGCAAAGAAACATTTCCTAAAAGCCGAAATGCAGAAGTTTGCATAATTGGAAAAGGCTCAATGGACATGGACGACCCATAAAGTAATAAATTACACTAATCCAAATGGATCTAATCCAAATGCTGAAGTACCATTCTAAAATAATCCAGATCCAAAAAAAGGTTTCAACATCTGCAATAATCACAATTTTAACATTGATCTCCTGAACAAATTCTGAATAAATGACGTTAATTTAAGAGCTGAATCAATCAAAATCTCCAAATACTGTATATTGAGGAGATGCTGGATAGGGAAGAAGGGGAGAGAGGGCGGAGATGCAGGACCACAGGGGGGTGAGGGAGGCACTCTGTCCTTTCAGCATTAGTGGAGGCATTATCCTCTCACCCTCCCAAAATTCCCCATGCACCTGCCTCCTGAATGCATATTTACTTATACATATGTACAGTGCCGTGCATTTTATAACAGAACTTTACACAGGGAAAAAACTCAGTGTAAAATTACCCATAAATGTGTTTTTGATAATATCTTAATCATTTTGGCTCCCATTTCTTGCTTTAGACATATCACTTCCCCCTTCAATATCTTCGGAGCAAAATAACATGTTTAAGATTTTTGCCTTTTGCTCGTCGCCCACTTTCTAGTTTTATCTTTTAGCTGTTCCCCCTTAGACTTTGCATAACTCCTTAAAGAATACCTAATGTTTCTCTGTCACTGAAAGAGGAATTTCCCTCTTGATTGTATTTGACAGTCTGACTGATTTTTGATGCCGTGAAAGGCAATTTACGTCACTCTGATGTATATTAATTGGTCTTGAGGCATACAGTAAGTGCAGAACTTGTAAACATGAGAAACGTAATTCTTAAAGCACAACAGTCATTCAAGGATTGCTACATACTGAACCTTTTCAAGACAAAGTTGACTGTTATATATATGCCTTTAAGGCATGCACATTTTTGTCATATGAAGCATCAGTTCATGATTATGTGTGAACACCAGATAATGCTGTTTTTCTAGCAAATAATATTCCTAAACCTCTACAGCAAAATAACTATGATGAGTAATTCACTCTTACATTGCTCTCTGTTCTTTGGACTATGTAAGTTTTTCAGCCATTTGTGGATCGATTTACCCAAGATTTTTTGGGGCTCTGAAGGGTGAACAAATTTGGATATCCAGGTCTTGTTAGAACACAAACTAACAGAAATGAATTATTGAAAAAAAATAAATTTTCAACACATTGAAAAAAACATTTTTATGGCATGCAGTGGAGATTCCACGAATGTTCCATTAGTATCAGGGCGCGGGCAGGGTCCCGGAGCCCGCCCGTAACCGGGTGCGCGGCCCGGCGCGGGACCCTGCTCGTCGGGTCAAAGGATGCGCGTGCCTACATCAAGACGCTGGGGCGCATCGTGTGAATTGATTGGCTCCGCTCGGGGCTTCAAGAGCGGAGCCAATCTGAGGCGGGCATCTGGCATGTGCTCCGGAGCGCGTGGCCTGCACGGAGCACATGCGAACGGGCGGCCAACAGGCAGCCCACCCGCCCACCCAATGATGACGGGTAGGGCGGAGGTTAGTTGGGGTGTCGCAGCTGGGTGGGGGGGGGGGTTTCCGACAGGCGGGATCCCGGAGGTCCGGGGTCCGGAGCCTTTGGCGAATTGGGGAGGGGGCGGGGTGCCCTCGACCCGGACGACCCCTGGAAGACTTTTGCTAGTAGCATGGCGAAGTCGGATAGGGGTGGCAGAACTCGGCCGTTGGTGGGGACCACGGCTTGAGCGGAGGCGTGGCCGCCTTGCTAGTAGCATGGCTGGTGGTACATAAATCCGCGGGGGGAGTTGGGGGAAGATATTTGTTAATGTTAATGATGTGGATTGAAATAAAGCTGCGACCAGTTGTCACCAAAAAATTGATGTCTGTGTTGTTAATGATACTGGAAAGGGTGGGGGGTGGAATAAGGGCGGATGGGGGGAAAAGAGAAAGGGGACGCCGGGTCCGGCTACCCGGTTAATGCTTTTAACTCTACTCTTAGAACATCCCCCAAAGTGGGATGACACGGTTATGGCAATGTTATTCATCTCCAAAAGCTCTCTGTTCTGAATATTATTATTCTTGCTCAGATCTCGATATTTCCAAAAGATCCCTGACTCTGCACAGAACCCCTTCTAGTTTATGAAACAGTTTTTTCACTTTTCTTTTATCGTGTCCTCTTATAGATAAACTAGGAAGCCGAACTGAATTAAGTTCTGTCATTTTACTCTATCCATGTCATGAAAGCAAAAAGCAAAAAAAGCCCTTTTGTCCAAAACGCACCTGCTGCAGTTTCTTATAGCAAAAGCTTCTTTTGAAGAGACGGTGTAGCTTCTCCTTAGGTGAATATGGCACTTGACTTTGGAAAATAGCATTGACATGTTAATAAAAACCTAACAAAAATCACACACCTTAAAATCAAGACTTTGAAACAAATACGTCCGTTGATTCATTTACAAGACTTCATAACCATAGTCCAAGCAATCATAACACCCCACTTTGATTTCGCAAACATTATACTCCAAGGTATTACGAAACAAAACCTTAAAAAGATTAAATTAATGCAAAATGTAGCAGCGAGAATTATATTGAAAGTAAGAACTATTGAACATATAACACCTATTTTAGCTAAATTACATTGGCTACCAATCCTCAGTAGAATAATATATAAGATACTTGTGACTACCTTCAAATTAGTCAACAATCTTGCACCATCTACCCTTAACAAACTAATCAACATAGAAATACCAAAACGTACACAAAGGAGTAGAAACACAAACAAAATAGCAATACCAAGAGAATATACTAAAGCCAAAAAACACACCAATAATAGGGCGTTCTCTCACTCAGCCCCTATTCTCTGGAATGAACTACCAGATGACATAAGCCTGTTAACAGACTTAAAGGAATTTTGTAAAAAACTAAAAACTCATCTATTTACCTTACACTATACTACACAAAATAAACAAGACAAGCAAAGAGACACAGGTTAACATTTTAGACTACAAAGTGTTATACCACATATGCAGACTAAAACTATCCCTGACAATTATTATACCTGCAAATGTTGACCTTTATGCACTCTAATAATGTAATAATATACTAATGTAAATAGTTGGTTCACATCCCAAACTGATCCTTTGGAATGTAACCCTTATTGTAAGAATTGTAATATTGAAAATTGTTTTGTATGCATTTAGTTATACTGTTATCTGCAAAAGTTACAATTGTTATATGTAAAACGACTAGGTATGAACCCCTCCATACCTTATAAACTATTGTTCTCTGTAAACCGCACTTGAAACTTGAAGAGCGGTATAGAAATGCTTGTTAAATAAATAAAATAAATAAATATCTTCCTTCTCATTTTGTACAAATATGTTATTTTCCACTGTGCCAGCAAAGGAAAAGTCTGCCTAGTTTAACATGTATCCTGGAACTTCAGAAATGTTCTGCACCAATGTTCTTAGTAAGCAGCTTGAAGCGTTCTTGCCGGAGAGGGGCCTGGGGTGAGGAGGAGTGGTGCTTCAATATCATGCTTTCAATAACAAGGGAGAGAGAACTCCAAGATTTGCCTTTCCCTCACAATTGAAAGGACGACATTGACATACCACCCCCATTGGCAGGAACGTCAGTGGAGGACTCCCACAGGGAACATAAGATATGCCATACTGGCTGAGATCTAAGTCCATCAAGCCCAGTATCCTGTTTCCAACAGTGGCCAATCCAGGTCTCAAGAACCTAACAGGTTCCTGAAAAGGCACACAGGTCCAACAGTACTAATCTTGGGTGAGCAGTGGATTTCCTGGGTCCTCTTTAATAATGGTTTATGGACCTTTGCTTCAGGAACTTGTCCAAACCTTTTTTAAACCCAGCTACACTAACAGCTTTTACTACATCCTCCGGTAATGAATTCCAGAGTTTGATTATGCGTTGAGTAAAAAAATGTTTTCTTTTATTAGTCTTAAATGGGTTACAGTGTAGCTTCTTTGCATGTCCTCTAGTCTTTCTACTTTTTGATGGCATAAATAACCGATCAAATACCCGTTCCATTCCATTCATTAATTTATAGACCTCTACCATATCTGCCCTCAGCTGTCTCTTTTCCAATTTGAAGAGCCCCAACCTATTAAGCCTCTCCTCCCCTTTACCATATTGTCACTCTTCTCTGTACCTTTTTCTAATTCTCCTATATTCTTTTTAAGATACACGACCAGAACTGCACACAATATTCAAGATAGGGTCGCACCAGGGAACGATACAGAGGCATTATAATGTCCTTGGTTTTATTCTCCATTCCTATCCTTGTGATTCCTAGCATTCTATTTGCTTTCCTGGCTGCTGCTGCACATTAGGTGGAGAGTTTCAATGTGTTATCCACGATGACGCCTAAATCTTTTTCCTGGGGGTCGTGGTTGCTAAGGTGATACCTTGCATTGTGTAAACAAACTTTGGGTTGTTCTTTCCTTGGTGCATAACTTTGCACTTGTCCACATTAAATTTCATCTGCAATTTGGACATCCAGTCTTCTAATTTATCAAGGTGCTCTTGCAATTTTTCACAATCCTCTTGCTTTTTAACAACTTTGAATAATTTTGTGTCATCTGCAAATTTGATCATCTCACTGATTCCTTTTTTGAGGTCATTTATAAATATGTTAAAAAGCAGCAGGCCTAGAACAGATCCCTGCTTAATGGTAACATTGTTCTGCACCCTATAGAAATGTCTGCTAGCTTCCTTTCAGAACATTGCATCCATAGTTTTTCCTCTTTCTATTCACAGTACAACATCAAGGAACTGTACATAGAAGCATGTCAGCAGAAGAAGACAGTATGGCCTATCCAGTCTGCCCTTCCATATCAAATACTATAGTCCCTTTTTTTTCTTTTTAGAGATCTTCTGTGTTTGTTCCATGCATCTTTGAATTCAGATACTGTCTTCGTCTCTACCATTTTCACTGGGGAGACTATTCCACGCATCTACCATTTTTTCCATAAAGAAATATTTCCGCATATTATTCCTGAGTCTATCCCTTTTCACCCTCAACCTTTGCCCCCTGTTTCCAGAGTTTACCTTCAATCAAAAGAGGCTCTCTTGTGCATTTATGCCACGGAGGTATTTAAACATCTCTATCATATCTCCTCTATTCTGCCTTTTCTCTAATGTGTATATATATTAAGATATTTAAGTCTGTCCCCATATGGTTTATAATGAAGGCCTCTGACCATTTTAGTAGCCACCCTCTGCATCGACTCCATCCTGTTTACATCCTTTTGAAGGTGTGGTCTCCAGAATTGCACACTCCAAATGAGGTCGCACCAGATAATTATACAGAGGCACTATCACCTCCGTTCTTCTGCTGGCCACTCCTCTCTCTATGCACGCAATCATCTTTCTGGCTGTTACTGTTGCCTTTTCTGTCTGTTTAACCACTTTATGTTCATCAGAAGCAATCACTCCCAGGTTCTGCTCTTTTTTTGTAGACAAAATTACTTCGACCTCTACACTGTACCGCTCCCTTGGATTTTTCCAGGGCAAATGCACGACCCTGCATTTTTTAGCATTAAATCTCAGCTGCCAAATTCTTAACCATTCTTCAAGCTTAGCCATATCCCTCCTCATGTTATGTACCCCTTCCTGGGTGTCTACTCTATTGCAGATTTTGGTATCATCTGCAAAGAGGTAAACCTTACCTGATAGCCCTCCCGCAATTAAGCACAAACCTCATCTTATCTAGTACACACCAGAGGAAGCCCCAGCTGACTCGATCAGATGCCTTCTCGGCATCGACTCCCACCAGTAGCGCCGGTTGAGGTCCCTGACATGCAGCATGTATCACCTGCAACATCTGCCGAACATTATCCACGGCCTGTCGGACAGGCACGAAGCCAACCTGATTAGGATGTACATAATCAGGGACAACCCAATTCAATCGGGCAGCTAACACCGAGGCCAGTATTTTAACATCAGTATTTAACAAAGAAATAGGGTGATAAGAGGCCGCCTCCTGTGTCGGTTTACCCGGCTTAGGTATCACTGCAATAGCAGCTTCCCGTTGAGTATTTGGTAATAGCATCCCCCGCAGCACCTCATTAAAGAGCATCGTCAAAGTGGGCGCCAACTGTGCGCTATACTTTTTATAATATTCCGAAGGGAACCCAGCACTCCCCGGTGCCCTCCCAGCCTTCAAGCACCGAATAGCCTCTGCTACCTCCTGAGCTGTAATCTCTGCTTCCAACTGCTCTCTACCTTGGTCAGCCAGCCGCGGCAGAGAGATATCACGCAAATAATCATCCACTTGGGTCGAATCAAAGGGCTCAGCCTTACACAATTGCTCCAAAAAGTCAGCTAATACTGCACATATCTCCCGAGACCCCACCCGCAGACCTCCCATTGAGTCCCGGATCTTGCGTACCACCCATGCGGTGTGTTGCTGCCGGAGTCGCACGGCAAGGTATCGCCCAACTTTGTTCTCCTTTTCATAAAATGTTTGTCGTAGTTTACGACGCATATTATCCAAATCCCTTTGCACATAGGCACCCAATCGGGCCTGAGTTTCCCGCCACTGGTGCCAGACACGTTTAGAGCCCGTCCTTGCATGCTCTAACTGGAGGCACGTAGCTTCCTCCTCCAGTCGGTGAGATTCCTGTGCCGAAGCCTTCCTAGTTCAAGCCACCTCAACCATCAGACGGCCACGAGCCGTAGCTTTGAAAGCATCCCAAACCCCTGGCAGCACAACCTCCCCGGTATCATTTAGCTCAAAAAAGCCTTGTGTGAATCATCCATGATCTTGAACAGCAGGGACCCGCTGAAAAAATCGCTCATCTAATCACCACATCCACCTCTGCTCTCCACCCAGATCACCAGGGAGGGAAATCCAGCAGGGAGCATGATCCGATCATTTTAAAGCAGCATGGCAGGCCTCCACCCCCCCCCCCCCCGCTCCATCAGACGCTGATCCAGCAAGAAATAGTCAATATGCGTATGTACCTGATGGACTGGTGAGTAATATGCATAGCTTTTTTTCTCCTCAATGGATGTCCCTCCATACATCCCGCAGACCCAAATCAATCATAAACATCCTCAATGCCCGGCTAATCCCATTACCCACCCTCACATTCCGCTCCGTTGAATCCAAGTGTGGCACCATATGCGCATTACAGTCTCTGCCCAAAATGATAGGCCCTTTCGCAAATTCTGCCAATAGGACTTTCAGTCACGCAAAAAATTGCACCTGGCCTTCATTAGGTGCATATGTATATTAGCCAAAGTGATTAAATGCCCATCTAATCGGGCATTCATAAGGAGCCAATATCCCAACGTATCCTTCTTAACGTCTTCCACCTGTAAGGACAAGGGCTGTTGAAACAGCATGGCCACTCCACATTTCTTCCTTCCCTTCACATCTGATGCTACGCACACTTAAGAATAGGGCTTACATTTAAGCCAACCTTGGTGATTGCTGCGGAGATGTGTCTCTTGCTGAAGCACAATTTCACCTTTCAAAGATCTCAACTCTTTAAATAACAACGAGCGTTTTCGAGGGGAGTTGAGGCCCTTTACATTGAGGGAAACAGCCCTTAACATTTTATATCATCCTCCTCCCCTCTCCCACCTTTTAGTGGCTCCTGCCCCACGTCGAACCCCATCATCCATTCCTCCCCAGACTTTATCAACTGCCCCCCTCCCAACTTCCCCTTTATGATAGACAAAAAGATACCCTCCATCCTCCCCACTCCCCATGTTATTATTCTTAAAACCCTACCCAAGCCCTTTCCCCCCTCCAGCCCTCCCCTTGGCTCTCATCCCCCCGTGTATCTCCACCCTCCCTCCCCGTCATCACCACTTGCCTGCCTATTTGCAGGACATGCTAAGGATGACCCAAAATCTAATCCATCCAGGTTCCATCCAGGTTCCCCCTTTGCTTTTTTGTGCTTCTCCCCCCCCCCTTTTCCCTTGCACCCCAACGCCTACACTAGTAAGCAGCAGTCCCTAACCTTTCCAGCAGCGACCCTACTGTCAAAATAAGATAAAGAATACATTAATTAAAGAAAGGCAAGATATCTAACCAATACGCTTAGTCCAAGTATGCATCCCCTAGTAGGGTTTATCCACTCGCAGTTCCATGATTTCATCAGTTCCTCAGGCAGCCACCACACCTTCAGTGACCAAATTTATTTTACTCCCAGATTTCAGTCACACAGTAGCATGCTGTTTTAGGAACTGTTTCCATTTCAAAGGTTGGGGCTTATAGCTTTTGTCACCGGCGGTGCATTATCCTCCACAAGGCCAGCTTGGCAAAGCGATCTGTAAACCTCTGTATGATCCTTTGCCAAAATGTTTTTGTTTCCCAACATAAAGTTCATTTGAAAAGGAAAGGACCAGGAGTAACGGATCCCTTCTCTATTCAACACCTCTATGATCGGCTTCATCTCCCACCGGCGTATCAGCGTGAATGTCGAGAGATCCTGGTACAGGGAGATAGCCGCATCATGTCCACATTCTTCTCCCAGCCTTTCCGCAGCAAGAGCTCTGCATCAGTGTATCGCAAGAAGAGGGCAATAACATCCCTTGATTGATTATTTGGAGGTTTTCCCAGTGCTCGATGCACCCTTTCAATCTCCATGTTACTCCCACGCGATGCAAACTTCTCCACTGTTAAAAGTACGGCGGTCAACGTTCTTATCACCTCCACCAAATTCTCTGCCCCACCTGCAGCCTCTGGTATGCCTCTGAAGTGCACATTGTTTCTGCGTGCCCGATTTTCTACATCATCAACCTTATATGCGAGTTCCAATACCTGAGACCGCTGCCTGTCTGCTGTGCACTGCAAGTTCACCAAAGTTTCATTATGGTCTTCCATCTTAATTTCTACCTCCTCCACTCTATGGCCCAACTCCTTAATATCTCCACGAAGTTCCACAATCGTAGTCATCACCTCCTCTCGCATTGATCTAAACTCTGTAGCTAGTTCCTCAAAACGCCTCCGGAGTTCACATTGCAGAAGAGAGTGCGTGGATTGAATTGTATATCCATGCTCTAACTCACTTAGCGTTTCCACCCCAGACTCTTCTGACACCAGCTTTCTCGGGGAGCTGTCTTGCGTTCTGGTCTTACCCAGCAGTCTTTTTGAGGCACACGTCTTATCTTTTGCCTCTGGCCCTTTAGCTTTTGTAGCCATTTGATTCCAATACCTGTTCCTCCAAGACAGCAGGAAAAGATGCACAGGCCACCGCTTACCTCAGAGACTGCACCAGGACACTATCAAAATTCTTAGCAACTTGTGGACAGTCTACCAGCAAGGGAATCAAGAAGAGCCAGATTAAAGTCTGGTGAACAAAATCCCACGTCTGGCCACTAGATGTTGCTCTAGGCTGACTATTGGCAGAGAATTCTACTAAACAGCTTAAACCAAGGCAGCAGGACCAGCCGCACAGAGGTACTTAACAGTATGCAGCTCTTCATTCAGACATCAGGAGAAAACATTGGGCACAGCAACTACAAGAAATCAGCTGTCAATAGGGATCCACAAGTAACGTTTATTGAAGGCACCAGGCAGAAGTCTTTTTCAGCCACTGGAAACATCTTCTTCCCGCTCAGGCAAATTGGAACGCAGGACTGATCATGAGTGACACAGCCGTGTGGCAATGGCCGCAACAGCACGGTGCCCGAAGTCACAGCCAGGCAGCAGAGCAGCAGAGTAAAAGCACCATCAGGAACCCCTCGTACTTCCCACCGGCAGGCTCACCTCCTAAGCAGGCGATCGTCTCAGCAGCACACCCGGGCACACAGGTAACTTCCTTTAATCGCCGGCTCTCTCCCGAATCGCTGATTCAACTATAAAGTTTATGGAACACTCAGAGTAGGTTCAGCAGCTTCAGATCTAGGATCAGAAGGATGCACTGAGGGTCACTAGATGTAGAAGACTCTCCAAAGGCCACTGTTAGCAGGAGATCCGCTTATTTATTTATTTATTTATTTAACATCTTTTATATACCGCACTATTTATAATCAGCGCGGTTTACATAGAACAAGAAAACATCAGACAGAATACAATATCTGAGTATTTTACATATAACAGGAACAATAACTTGGGTAAACCGGGGTAATTAATTAAAACAAATAGTAATTATTTAGAACAAATAGTAATCAGTGTAACTATTTACATTCGGAAGAAACATTGTATATAAAGGAGCAGTATTGGTAAGGGAGAGAGGTGTGAAGAGTTGTTGGGATAGCAGAGGTTACATGGAAAGAATGGGATTGTTGCTATTTGAGTGTGATAAGTTGTGAATGGAGTGTGCCTGTGTTACTATGTTCTCTGGGAAGTATTTGGTGAAAAGGTGATGTTTCAAGGCCTTTTTGAACTGGAGGAGATCAGAGATGGACCTAATGTGTGGTGGGAGGGTGTTCCAAAGTTTCGGAGCGCATAAACTGAAGGCTCGATTTACTGTTGAAGAGTTGTATCTTAAGGACTCTTTTGGTATCATTAGCAAGTTTAATTCAGTAGTTCTTCTTAGCCTGTTGGTAGGGGTTGGTTGTATCATCTCAGATAATGATGAGGAAGAGAGTCCTTTTTGAGCTTTAAAGGCCAGGGGCAGAGTCTTAAAGGTGATTCTCGCTTGGATGGGGAGCCAATGTAGTTGTTTCAGGAGAGGGGTTACGTGTTCTCTTCTAGGTACCCCGAAAAGCACTCTTGCTGCACTGTTTAAGGCTAGTTGAAGCGGGTTTAGAGTAGATTGAGGGAGTCCTTGTAATATAGAGTTTGCGAAGTCAAAATGGGGAATAATTAGAGCCTGGTAGACTGTACGTAAATCATCTGGATCAATCAGTTGGCGGAGGTGTCTGAGGGATCGAGTTTTGAAATACACTGCCCTTACTGTGTTGGCAATGTGGGACTTCAAATCCAGATTCTGATCCAGCGTCACTCCAAGATATCGAATGTGGGATTTTACTTGCAACTTAGCATCTTGCACGTCAAGGAATGTAGGTGGGGTGAACTTAGAGTTCCTTGAGATAAAGAGAACTTCTGTTTTTTTGTGCTGAATTCTAAGATTTTGAGTCAATAGCCAGGTTGAGATGGCGTTAAAACAGTTGGTTATGGGGGTGATGTTCATATTATCTATGCAGAATGGCATATAAAGTAATACGTCATCAGCGTAGATCATAAAGTTGACATTGAAGGACCTGATAATGTTACATAAGGGTTGCATGTATATGTTGAATATGTTTCAGCGGGAGCAACATCGGGGAAAGTTGCACCAGTGGCATTTTTCTTCTCCCCTCTTTTTCAGGGTCGGGAACGCCGATCTTCAGCGCAGATGGGTCAGGATGAACTGCTATAGCCACAGGAGGTGCAAAAATCAATACAGGCTAATTATTTGCATTTTTGCCCCTGTCCACCATTCAACAGGGGAACTCTGGATCGGAGCTACCCTAAATTGCTGCCATCTTCCCACGGGATCACGAGCGCCCCCCCCCCCGGCCTCCTTTTCCTTTTACCTTTATTTACCTTTCTAACAAAAAGGTTTGTTGCCCTTAAAATATCCCTTTTCAGTTTTGCCCATTGCTTTTCTACATCCCCCAGCAGTTCCCATCCGGCTAATGACTCCTTGAGGTATTGTCCCATCTTAGCAAAATTAGTTTTCCTAAAGTCTAGGACCCTCGCTTTTGAATGGACTTTATCAGCCCTAGTCCTAATACTGTACAGTTCACCTTTGCGGTAGCAAACGCAATCATCTGAAAAATACTGAGTGCCCTTTCACATTTAGGGGGTCATTTTGTAACAGGTCTCCTAAATGGGAAGGCCATACCATTTCATATAGATTTCAACTAGGACAATGGCCTCCAATGGCAATTTTTAAAGACTGTCATCACCATTACAGAGCCATGATCACCTTGGCTAAGAAGGATTACTATTCAAATCTCATCACCTCTTCAGCCAGTCATCCCAAAAAGCTTTATTCTGTTGTCTCACATCTCACACCCCCTGATTGCAGCTCCATCAGAAAATACATCTTCTCCTGACCTCTACCCCGCCACACCCATTGACCTTGTTTTCCCAGTCTTTTATGCACACTTGGGGGCATGTTTACTAACAGCCCTTAACACATCTTAATGTTCCCTGCCGCGTTAAGTGCAGAAAAGGGTAGAGAGAGGGCGGGGAGTAGGGGTCAATGGGCAGGGAGTGATGGGGAGAGGCCGCTTTCACACTAACTAAAAGATGACTATCAAAATTAATTATTAGAATGAATCATCTGTGTGATTAGAACGATGTGAGAGATATTACCATATGTTATCAAAATGGGTGAAAAAACTCAAGTTGAACAGAGAAAGTGCCATATTGCTTCTATTGTTCAGGAAATATGTGTTTTGAACCTGATCTTAAAGATGTTTTAACCTTGGTGCTCAAAATATAATAAATTACATAAATCAATTATAAATCTTGGTGTTCTACTTCCTTTAATTATAGTCCTAAAGGTAAAACGGCAGCTTCATGCATGATTGTACATGACAATTATCTTACCTATAGAGTATTATGACTAATAAAACTCCGTATATAGGAAGAAAATTTTTACTCACTGTGGTATGTTGTCACAGTTCTAATCGCACAGATGATTCATTCTAATAATTAATTTTGATAGCCATCTTTTCGTAGACAAACTTTATAGGGTATAAGGTTTCAAACACTTGGGGGTATGTTTACTAAAACCCCGGTAATGTGCGGGCCGCGCTAGTGTGCGGGTGCCATATAAGGAGTGGGTGTTTCTTTCTGAAAAAGAAAAACCGTGATTTAAATATGCGCTAAGGTGCGCGGCGCCCATGAGCGCCCAGCACATTAGCGCATGAGAAAGCTGCGTGGGAGGCATAAGTGGCGCGCTGATGTGCAAGCAGAAGAGCAGAGCCACAGCACAATGGTTACAACACTTACCAATGGTGCAGGGATCAGGAGTTCAATCCCCCACAGTGCCCAATGAAGACAGATGGCTGAGGCATTATTTTAGGAGCCAGTTTAATATTGGGCAGCATAAGGCGGCGCGCTGATGTGCAAGCACAAGAACAGAACCACAGCACAATGGTTAAGACACTGACCAATGGTGCAGGGATTAGGGGTTCAATCCCCCAAAGTGCCCAATGAACAAGGCTGGCTGAGGCATTACATATTATGGGGAAGATTGCTTTAGGAGGCATTTTATTTTTATTTTAATTATCACTACTAGCAAACGCACTCTCAAAGTGTGTTAACATAAGGCGCCCCATAAGGCACATTTTAAAGTGCACTGTCTGCCAAGGCACCCTAGAATGTTGCTTATAGGGCGCTTTATAGGGTGCCGTATGAGGTACCGCAAGGTCAGAGTACTGGTTTTGATGGCAGCACTGTGCAGTGTAAGGAATGAAAAGCATAAGTAGGTGTTCTGACATGCAAGGAGGAGCAGCAGTGGAGCACAATGGCTAAGGCACTGACTGCTGATACAGGGGTCATGAGTTTTCTCTCCAGGGTGCCTAATACGTAAGGCTGGCTGAGGCATCAGCTTTGCAATGTACGTTTTGTTTCCTGCAGCACTTTATTTTATTTGATTAATTGCTGCCAGCAAACACGCCCTCACGTGCCGTAATGGAAAATGCCATGTAAGGCACCCTATAAGGCACTCCATAGGGCACATTATAAAGTGCACTGTCCGCCACGGCACCCTAAAATGTCCCCTATAGGGCACCCTATAAGTTGCGTCACAGGATAATGTATAGTGCACCTTATATGGACGGGAACCATAAGGTGCCCTATAGGGCGCCCTATAAAGCGCCCTCAGAGGCACCTTATGGGTACAGTACACTGAGGGTGTTTTTGCTGGCAGCAAAAAAGTACATTAAAAAGAGATAATGCTTTGGGCAGCCCTATCAAGTAACCCCACTGTGTGTTTGAACCCATGACCTCTGGCTTCACAGGCAGTGAAGTAACCATTGGGCTACAGCTCTATAGCTGCTAGTAAGCCCCTGGCTGGGTGCAGAGAGCCTGCACGTCACCACACAGACAGTCTGCTGTGGTCACCAGGATAGGGTTAGCTCACCCGTACCTATGATACACTGCACATGCAAATCAGCTGTCCACAGATAAACACAAGATGGGGTATGCACCCCCACAGCACCTCGGCCTGGTAGGAGGAAGTGACCATGTGCACCCCCACAGCACCTCGGCCTGGTAGGGGGTACAGACCGTGTGTTTTACTGGCACAGAGTAGCTACACACCGTCACATTGTGCGGGTACGGTGCTCACCCTGAGGGTGCGGTGAGGCGCCCAGCACCAGGTCCGCAGCACCTTCCATGGCTGAAAGAGGCCGTGCTGGAGGTCCAAAGCAGTGTTAATGTGTGAGATAGGTAGTTTCTGCAGAAACATCTTGAATAATCTTTGTCTGTCTCAGTCAGTTGCATCCCCTATGGACCCCTAGGAGGATTATATACCACCACTCTCCTCCTCCAGGGTCTGAGGGTGGCAAACAGGGTCTCCCATCAAAAGATCCACATTCTACCTCCCTGCAATGCTGGCAGTAGAGGGGACTATCAACCCCAGTCCTGCTGGGGAAAAGACACCCTTCAGGGCAGTCAATGCAGCTCTGTACATAACCATAACACAATAGCAGACAGACATTAGGCCTGTATATGCTAAGCTGCACCCCACCACTACCTGATAGTCTCCTGCAGCAAGCCTTCAGCCACTGCACCCTGCAAGGCACTCCAGCATGACACATACCAGCTTCAAACAGTCTGCTAGTGAGTCCATAATGCATGTTCATGGTGGAAATGCATGCACCCAGAACTGGGATGGCAGTACACACAACAATCAGATAAGTCAGAGACTGGGCTCCAAAAGAAAACCCATAAATATCAAATGAAAGAAATACTATATAGCACTATGGGGGTGCCTAGCCATGCTGTCGTCACTGCACAGTCAGGGTGAGAGTGATCTCCCAGCAGGACATACTGAGGTCACCCTGTCTGTGTAGGTGGTGGCTGGGCACTAAAATGTCCCAGTCAGTGCCCTATGCCCTGTGCAGATGCACCCTGGCCAGGCCACCCTGTCCGGGCTATACCCATGGTACCTTGCTCCTCATTATGCACATTGGCAGGCCAATACTGCCAACAGTGCTGGCAGTGTGGGCTGTGGAAGGTGTTTGCAGCCACCACACACTGTATAGACAGACACACACTCTGACACCTATGCCAGCATTGTGCTACTATAGAGGAGTTCAGCAGCCATGCCCACCACACCAGTCCTGGGCACAGTACAGGCATGGATATGGTACGCAATACTGTTGGGGGTCACACCCCAGGGTGGTAAACACTGTCAGAGACCAGACCTGAAGCACACACTGCAGACATCAGAATGATTGTTATGATGGAGCTCAATCAGCAAACTGTGCTTAACGTAGGAATTTCTATCTGCCAGTACTCATAGCAAACGTTTGAGAGCTGTGTACCATATACCCAGGTGTAGGGTTGCATTGCTAAGGTATGCAAGGGCTAGTATTGGGAGATGCACGCAGGGCCCAGTGTCCTGCCTCTCCAGGAGGCATTGGCCAATGAGGCCTGTGGGTGTGGGTGTGTCTGCCCCTGTTGGCTGCTGCTTTACGGCAGAGGTTCCCAACTCCAGTCCTGGTGTGCCAAACACTGTTCGGGTTTTCATGCTGTCCCTCATGGATATGCATGAGCTACATCTGCATACAATGGGGGTGGTGCATAGATATGCAGCACAGGCATCTTTATTAGAGGCAGCATGGAACCTGAATGGTGTGTGGCCCTCCAGGACTACATTTGGGAGACTCTGCTCTAGGTAATGCGCCTGTTTATGGTGTCTGTGCTCGGTGGGGTAAAATATAGGCGTATTAACCATGCGTATGTTCTCAGCAATAAAGGTTTGTCCTTACTATCATGGTTTAGTTGTGGGAAAAATATCTGCACTGGATTGGCAGTAGCCCCAGCTGGGCTTTGAACCTGTGACCTTCTTTTCTTGCACACACTGTCTGTGGGCACTGCACCACCGTGTTGCCACAGATGGGCTGTGTTCCCTGGGGTGTCCATGACTGTATATCCGACAAAGCCTGTCTGTTGCAGTGGACGGTGCCAGCCTGCACAGGGCTAGGCCACTGTCTGCTGTGGCTAGCAGCCACTGCCCCCTCCACCACCTGTACCCTTCCGCCAACATGCTGACATGTCCTTATCTTGGACAAAGCATATGACCTGATTGAGGTGTGGCACTCCAGGACTGCATTTGGGGGACTCAGCTGTAGGTAATGGCCCTTGTTATGGTGTGTGTGCGGTGTAGGGTAAAATATAGGTGTTTGAACCATGCTTAAGTTCTCTGCAAAAAATGAGTGTCTTTACTATCTCTGTTTAGTGGTGGGTAAAATATGGGGACTGGGTTGGCAGGAGCCCCAGCTGTGATTTGAACCTGTGACTCTCTGGTCCTACAGGCACTGGCTGTGTCTGCTGCACCACACTGTGGCCACAGAGACAATGCAGTCCCTGGAGATAGGAAACCTGGCTAAACGGGTCAGAAACCCTGCTCTGCACAGTTTTACTATGGGCTCGTTAACCCTGTATGGAGACAAAAGGGCAAATAAACCTCAAAAATGACCTCGAAAAAAGGGAAATCAAACATAACCAAGCTGGGCAACAATGATATCAATGGGCAACATTAAAAAACACTCCCAGGAAAGCTCCAAAAAAATGAAATGATTTTTGGAAGGGTCTACGGAGCGTAGACCCTTCCAAAAATCATTTCTTTTTTTTGGAGCTTTCCTGGGAGTGTTTTTTAATGTTGCCCATTGATATCACTATTGGCCAGCTGGATTATAATTTTTTAGAATTTTGTTGTGGTCATTTTCAAGTTTTATTTGCTATTTTGTTCTGTGCACATGTATCACACTGCTCACGTTTTCAGGTTTCCCCGGTTTTGCTGTACATTGCTGACGGAAATGGTTTCTCTTCCTTTTAAATCAGCTCTAACGCGAGGTTTTCACTTGCGGTATTTTTAAGCTTGAATTTCAGCCCCGCTCCTGTGCGGGGAGCCTCTCCCCTCCCACTCTCCACCCATTGACCCCGTCCCTCCGCCCCTCGGGAGCCTTCCTCCGCCCTCGGAATGCCTTTCCACGCCTCTATCGCTCTTCAGCGCGCCGCGCACTTGTGCGGGCCCGTTAGTGCAGCACGCACGTGTGCGGGGCACAAAAATGCACTATTAGCGTGCGCTAAGGTACCTTATTGCACGCTCAGGTGCGCCCCGCACAATTGCACGGTTTAGTAAACATACCCCTTGGATTTTCCAAGTAAGGTTTAGAATTGATTATACACATATTCTAAAATAATTTATTGATCCGATTTTCACTATACATGAATGTTTCACAAGTTTTTTATCTTGTCTCCTGTTGTTTTCAGAGCTATTTTAACAGATATAGGATCACTCCCTACATACAGCGCACCTAGGTGTGCATCAGTAAGTAAAACAATAGTCTATTTAACATTACCATATATCTGTCTAACTCAGAATAATTTTTTTTTTAAATTTTTAAAAAATTTCCTGCCCTGCGTTTTGTTTGGTTGTTTTTGATGTGTCTTACACATTTGGACATTTTATTTGTAATAGACTATATGAGTTAGGTTTATTTATACGACACTTTTTTCAATTTTTAAAAAAGTTGTTTATATGTATATATTTTATCTTTCTATTGTTTAATTTTTTATATGATTAAATATGTTATTCATTTTATTTCATTTTACTTTGTGAGCTGCATCCCCCTGAGGAAGGCGTTTGCCGACACGTGTTGGGGTCTATCAATAAACACATCCTGTGACCACTGCACGTTTCTTGCTTTTTGTGTTCCCAAAGAAAGCCTTTGGGACATGCTACCATGCATGCGTGGTCCCCTTCCCGCACAAGGGTGCCATCTTGCTCAGTCTCTTTTTTTCTGCGGAGCACAAAGGATGTCTGTCCTATTTCCCCGGAACAATCCTTATTAATTATCCTCAAAATAGTTATTTTCCTGGTTTTCATACCAGCTCCTCTTCCTGCCTTGAGCTGGCTCCTTTTGTCTTTTTTGATCGAGGTTCGCCTCAACCGATGTTCACGCGTTTTAAGCCCAGGGGTCGTCCACCCCATCTGAGTGTTCCCTATCATGTCCCTTGATGGATTCAAAAAATGTGACCACTGTATTCAAACGATGTCAGTGACCGATACCCATGACTGCTGCCTACACTGCCTGGGCCTGGACCATGACAGCACCTCCTGCGACCCGTGCCAGGCCATGATGCTTAAAATCAATTTTAAAAAAAGTCGGACTTGCAAGAAAAACTGTTCCCTAGGTCTGACTCAGCACCGGCCTCCCTGACGCTAAGTTCCAAGCCCAGCATATCCTGTGAGGCCCGAGCATCCTCGGGAGTCCCGTGGCGACGGCTCCTCTGAGAAGACCTCGGACCCTGAGAGAAAGAAGAAAACCCCCCCGAAGTATACAGAGGTTGCACCGGAGAAACTCAGTAAAACCACCCAGAGGGACTCGTGCGGCTCCTAGATGTGTCCTACCAAGGTCCTCAAGAAGGATTCCTCAGCTGGCAGAGATCGTGTGAGGTTCCTCGAGACCGTAGTCCTCATCGAGGTCAGTGTGATTAATGTGTCGAAACCCTATTAACTCTTTTTAATAAACTAATAAAAGGAATAGATAATTCCAAACAAGCATTCATCCTATATTTTTTAGATATCACTGCAGCCTTTGACTCTATTAATAATAATATTCTCCTGAAAAGGCTACGGCGAACTAGGATATTTCGCACTACACTTCGTTGGTTCAAATCCTACCTATCTGACCGATCACAACAGGTTAAAATATTCACAAACAGGAACGAGGATTACCACAAGGCTCAGCCCTATCAGCCCTGTTATTCAGTATCTACCTCCAGACTTTATGCCATATTATTCAAAAATATCAAGTTGAATACTCCATCTATGCAGAAGATATTATGTTATACTTCCCCTTTGATGTAACAAATCCCAGTTTTGAATGTCCAGTTAGCTTCTCTGCTATTGGATTGACCTGGATATTCAATACCGGGGTCCGGATATGGCCCTCGCATTGAATATCCTGTTTTTAGTGGTTCACTTTGAAAACTGGCAACTACCAAGAATAAGCTCTGAAGGCATCCTTCTATTTGTGTGCATATACTTTTGGAAATTGAATATATAAATGCTGTTTTCCTCCCTGACCTAAAGATACAGGAATGCCTTTTTCTCCCAGCTGCAGTGTGGAACCCCTACATATTTTAGCTATATTTAAGAAAGGCAATTTTCAATCAAATCATTTTACTATTATGCCTTTGAAGATTGCCTTCAGTCTATGATTTTAAAATACCATCTACATCGAAGACTTATGCACTACCTGGTTCTCCTAGGACAAGCAGGATGAGTCAGCCACAATAGGTGTCGTCATCTGACGGCGCCGAAACGGAAGTACTCTCTATAGCTCAGAAGGGCTTAGCCTCTCTGAGCATGGGCCACCTGGCCACACCTCCGGGTCAGACCCTAGCTAGCCACTTTTCGTCCTTCCGCCTTGCCAGCAAGACGGACTTTACTACTCTCTACACCAAAAACGAAGATCATCAGACAACACTCTGAACAGAAAGAATCTAAAAAAAAAAAGGGGACCTTAATCCTAAGAACTACTATCAAGATGCCAAAACCGAGTTTTAAAAAATGCCCAAGCGGCTCAAAGAAAATGGACTCCACAGACTCACATGATCGCTGCTTGAGGTGCCTCGGAATCTCCCACAGAGTTGAGGACTTCATTCACTGTGCGAAGATGTCCCCCCGAGCAAGAAAATCACGGAAACATGCTCTGCAGGACATGATCCAGAAGCCGGACGGCCCTTACCCCGGTGGACCACGTGGCTGCCCATGCTGCTTCTGAACTCTCGATGCTGCAGTTTCCTTCCTCCACAGCCCCGGATGTGCCCTTGCCGGCCTCCATCCACAGCCGCGATGCCTCTGTGCCCTGGGGTCCTCTCCGTGGCTCTTCTGCTCCTCCTGTTGCCTCTCCGACTCATGGCTCTCCTCCGGGGCTCTCTTCGGCATCGTGTGAGTCTCCATGTGTGCAGGCGGCCATCTTGCCGACACCCTCTGCTCCTGGCTCTGCCCCCTGTGGCGCCATTGGATGGCGCCACGGCAACGATTCAGCTAATGGCTCCGCCCACCACGGCACCATTGGGCATCAGCTAGAAGACATCCTAGCCTCCGGTTCTGCCCACCATGGCATCATTGGGCAGCATCTCCAGGACGATCCAGCCTCCCACTCCGCCCACCATGCCACTATTGGCCAGCACCACGGCAATGCACAGAGGAGGAAACAACACTCCCCCTTCCACCGGAGAGCCTCTCCGTCGGCATGGAGGCACCGCTCCAGCCCGCACCGATGTAGCAGAGGCTCAAAGAGGCACAAAAAACACAGGAGGAGATGAGAAAACTACAGCAGCAGCAGCAGCTCCAGCTCCAGCAGCAGTAGCAGCAGCAGCAGCAGCAGGGCACCCTCCAAAAGACACAGATTTCACCGATCTCAAAAAAGACACAGAGAATCAGGTAACAGGCACAGAAGCAGCAGGTCTCCTTCCAGCAGTTCCAGATATGCCAGCCCTGTGCTCTACAACAGCTGCATGCTCCCGTCAAACGCTGATGGCTCCAGCAACCCAGGATTCCCAGCCTGCACCTATGGCTCTGCACAGGACCGCCACCATGGCTCTTCCACAGCAAGAAGTCCCCGACGTGACGCAACTCTCCTCCCTGCTCTCCAACGCGCTCCAGCAATGGATACAGACTCACTCACATACTCCAACATCCTCATCGGAGCCAAGGATCACCAGCCCACCAGCAGCCCCTCTGGATCTGGCGCCCCCGCCCCCTCCTGTGACGCAGGCAATGGGGTTGAGCACGCCATGGCCGAGACCTCAGGACAGGACCTCGCATATACGACTGCGGACCCTGCGCCCAACAACCCAGAAGATCTCACCTATCCCAGATTCCTCCGCAAACTGGGGTTGGCAATGGCTTTTCCTTCTACCATCTCCCACTCCGACCAGTGCCCGGAAACGCAAGCAGCCCTGAAGTTCCTGGAGACTCCCAGGGCCCCTGCACCTATACCCATGCACCCCCTGCTTCATGAAAACCTTCTCAAACTGTGGCAGAACCCTAATTCGGGACCCCCATCCTCCCGCAAACAGGACCTAAAATACCAAGTCCAGCCCCTACCTGGTTTCAACCAAGCGCAGCTCCCACACCAGTCCATCATGGTGGAGTCAGCCCTCAAGCATTCTATATCAACGCGGACTCACGCCAACAACCTCCTGGGCAGAGAACTTAAACTACTCGATGAGGTCGGTAAGAGGGCCTTCCAGGGAGCTATGCTCAGCGCCAGGGTGTCCGCACACCAGCTCCAGCATGCCCTCTACCAGGACGCCCTCCTGAGCCAACTAAAAGACGTCGTCTCCTTACTTCTGCAGGACAACCAAGCATCTGCCAATGCCCCTTTAGTGGACCTCCAAGAATGCACGAAACACCTGGTGCGGGCAGCCTTCGATGCGGCCGCACGCACAGCTGGAACTGCCATTTATGCTCGCTGCCTCGCTTGGCTGAGGGCCTCCGGACTCAGAGAGGACACCCATGAGCACATCGCCGATGCCCCATGTACAGGCGACTCACTTTTCGGTGAAAGAGTCAATGACAACCTCACCATTATGAAAGATCACTGCGCCAGGCTGCAAACCCTTGCAGACGAGGGCCTAGAGCGCCGCAGCCGCAGGAGCTCCTATCAGCGAAAGCCATACCCCGCCAAGCGCCAATAGAACTCATATCGGAGCAACCCATATCGGAAGTGGCAACAACCGCAGTATAAGCCACAGGCTCAGAGCACTTCCTACCGCAATAAACCTCGTCAACGCGACCGGAGGTACCAAAAGACCCCTCAAACCGGCCCCTCCAAGCGGAGCCAGCCCTTTTGACAAGCACAGCAAAGCCCACCCCCCTACCGGGGGTCGGCTCACCTCCTTCCTACTGACCTGGGAATCCATCACCACAGACAAATGGGTCCTCCAAATAATCAAGAATGGGTACTGCATCCGGTTCCACTCAGCACCATGGCAACACAAACCTCCGCGATACAGTACAGAACCTACCTCCCTTACAGATCTCTCAATGGAGATATCCTCTCTCCTGACCTCCAAGGCAATAGAGGCTGTACCACCAGAGGAGATCCATACTGGCTTCTACTCAAGATACTTTATGGTTCCCAAGAAGTCGGGAGGCTCCCGTCCTATCCTCGACCTTCACAACCTCAACAAATTCATTGTCAAGGAGAAATTCCGGATGCACTCCCTTGGGTCCATCCTTCCCCTTATTCAGCACGGGGAGTGGCTCTCATCCCTGGACTTGATGCGTAGACGCATATCAGCATCCAGAAGGACCACCGCAAGTTCCTTCGCTTCCAGATCCTGGGGAGACACTTCCAATACAGAGTCCTTCCCTTTGGACTATCTCCAGCACCAAGAATCTTTACCAAATGCGTGGCTGTTGCAGCCGCCCACCTGCCCAAACAGGGCATATGCGTTTTTCCATACCTGGATGACTGGCTGATTGTAGCCCCTCTCTACGGGAAGCCACCGCGGTGACACAGCAGACCATCACTCTCCTAACATCCCTGGGCTTTCTAATCAACTTCCAGAAGTCGCACCTGAAACCCACCCAACGCCTCGAGTTCATCGGAGCCTTAATAGATACAACAGTCTCCATGGCATTCCTGCCCCACTCCCGCAGGGAGCCTATCATCCAGCTGACCCGGCGCATCTCAGAGACCAGCTCCACGTCTGCCAGGACACTCCTCCACCTCCTGGGCCACATGGCAGCCTTGACCCAAGTTGTCTCTATGGCGAAGCTCCACATGCGCCACCTGCAATGGCACCTGAAGTCACACTGGTGTCAGCACTCACAACCCCTCAGCTCACTCATCCGCATGGATGCCGCATCCAAAGCGTCTCTTCTGTGGTGGACCCGCAGCACGAACCTCTCACATGGCCGCCCTCTGAGGCAATCTGCCCACCAGTTGACCATAACCACGGACGCCTTGCCATCTGGCTGGGGGGCGCACTGCCTCCACCTCCGCACCCAGGGAGCATGGACGACGAAGGAGCGGTCCTCACACATCAACCTCCTGGAGCTCAGGGTGATGCGACACACCCTCAAGACGTTCCAGAATCTGATTTACAGAAAACGCATTCTTCTTTGAACCGACAACCAGGTAGCCATGTTCTACATCAACAAGCAGGGTGGAACGGGTTCCCGTCCCCTCTGCAGGGAAGCTCTACAAATGTGAACGTTTGCCCTTCACAACCACTGCCTCATCCAAGCATCCTACCTACCAGGGCTTCAGAACAGGCTGGCAGACCGCCTCAGCCGGCAGCTCAACCGTCATTAATGGAAGCTCAACTGCCAGGTGGCCCTCATCATCTTCCAGAGGTGGGGGAAACTGCAAATAGACCTCTTTGCCATGGAGGAGAACACCAAATGTGACACTTTCTGTTCGAAGTGCCCATCAAAGAGCAGCGTCGCCCAGGATGCATTCGACGTGTGCCGGGGGACTGGTCTCTAGTGTACGCCTTCCCGCCCTTCCCTCTGATACCGCTAACTCTACAGCACATCATATCGGACAGATCACAAGCGATCCTCATCGCCCACTACTGGCCGCGCCAGGCATAGTTTCCATTCCTCAACCGCCTGGCACGGGATGCGCCCTTTCGCCTTTCCCTGAGGCTGGACCTCATCTCACAGGAGGACGGCAACACCCTGCACCCCAATCTGCACACCCTGTCCTTAGCAGCATGGAGGCTGAGTGGGCAACTCTGGCTCCTCTCCACCTCCCGCCAGAGGCTGCACAAGTAGTGCTTGTGGCGAGACGCCCGTCAACTAAGAAGTCAAGTGGCCTGAAATGGAAGCGCTTCACCATATGGTGCACCTCCCGGCAGCTCAACCCCTTTTCCTGCCCCACGCCGCAGACGCTGCAATACCTCACCGAGCTCTCCCAAAAGGGGCTACAGCCTCAGTCAATTCGAGTCCACCTGGCTGCGATCGCAGCATTCCACGACCGCTGTGGTGACGTCTCCATCACAGCCCAGCCCATCGTCACATGCTTCATGAAAGGACTCGCGAACCTGCACCCCCAACACACGGATCTGATCCCTCACTGGGACCTCAACACCATCCTCTGCCAGTTTACTCAGCCTCCCTTCGAGCTATTGTGCACGGCAGACATGAAGCACGTGTCCTGGAAAGTTCTATTCCTTGTCGCCATCACATCAGCCAGATGGATAAGTGAGCTGCAGGCCTTGGTGGCGCATCCGCACTATACCCAGCTCACCAGCGACAGAGCCTCCCTCCGGACGCACCCAAGATTCGTGCCTAAAGTCGCCTCTGCCTTCCATATCAACCAGTCCATAGAACTACCTAGTTTCCACCCTGAACCACACTCCTCCCCAGAGGAGCAACAGCTGCACACCTTGGACTGCGTAAGGGCCCTGCGTATCTACCTCCACCGGACATCGCCGCAGCGCAAGGGGACACAACTGTTCGTCTCCTATGACCCCAACAAACCTGGGCATCCGGTCTCCAAAAGGAGCCTGTCACTCTGGATCTCTGCTTGCATCGCCTTCTGCCTGGAACGAGCGGGCACGGAACCCTCGCCTCCAGTCAACGCACATCATCTACGGGTGATGGCCTCTTCCATCGCCAACTTGAAGTCAGTTCCTGTGGCGGCTATCTGCAAAGCGGCCACATGGTCATCCCCGCATACATTCCAAAACACTATTGCCGCGACCTCACCAACGAGAAGCTTGCCTTTGGCCGGGCGGTCTTAGCCACGGCTGACCCACGCTGTCTGTAACGCTGTACCGTGGGACTGACTGAACTGTTTATCAAGCGACTCTATGCTGCACTGTTACTGCATATTTTCACTGTTGTTGTTGCTACTTCCCCATTGCACTGTTGTTGTTGCTCACAAATTGTTTGCACCGTGTTAATTGCACCTCTGCCACTTGCACCCTTTTGCAATGACTTGCGGTTGTAGTAGCAGCCCCCCGCATCTGCATTGTTTGTTTTTTGCACTACTTGCATACCTGTACTGGTAACCCTTCCTCAATAAAAGGGTATAGTTTTCCACTATCTCATGGTCTGCCTTCTTCACTTCAACTGCCCCTTGCACCTCAGCTCTTCCTAACTTGGGAGGTACCTATTGTGGCTGACTCATCCTGCTTGTCCTAGGAGAAAACTAAGTTACTTACTTGTAACAGGAGTTCTCCGTGGACAGCAGGTTAAGTCAGCCACACATTCCCACCCTCCTCCCCTACAAGGGACGGTCTTCTCCTGGATACACGCCCCTAGTGTTGGTCTCAGCTAGTAACTCAGTGGCTAGCTAGGGGCTGACCCGGAGGTGTGGCCAGGTGGCCCATGCTCAGAGGGGCTAAGCCCTTCTGAGCTATAGAGAGTACTTCCATCTCGGCGCTGTCGGATGACGACACCTATTGTGGCTGACTTATCCTGCTGTCCACGGAGAACTCCTGTTACAGGTAAGTAACCTCATTTATCCAGCAGTTTTCTGAAAGGAAGTTCAACTGTTCACCCAGCAGAAGTCATACTCCATCGAGTTTGTTTCTTTAGAAGTTTAGTAACCATGCTATATAAGTCATGCTTTCTATGTATACTGGACCTAATTTTATATAACAGGGCACCTATGTCAGTAGTCCAAAAAGGCACCTATTTGAAGCTTATTTTGTAAAGGCAACATAAGCACCTATGCACCTTTATAAGGTGGGAGTCTGTTTATTAAGCAGCACTAGTGGCTTCTCTGTGAAATCGGAACTGTGATCCTTTTGAATAAAAGGGGGCTGTGGCTCTGATTTCGCACAGAAGCTGCTAGCGCCGCTTAGCAAACAGACCCCATGGTCTCCCAAAACCAACTCCAATGATGTGCAAATCTTCATACACACTTCCTGCTCCAAAGTTGTGTCATTGTGTGTGTGCACTCTATGAAGGTCATTCTGTCCCACGAATAGAGGGGATGGGTGTCCCGTTGGGACGTCAATCCCTGCTATTCACCCTCCGGCTGGCCCCATCAAAAGTCTCCCCGTTTAAAGAAAGAGTTTGCATGGGGAGGCTTAGACGGGGGCGTTGTGGAGGCGGAGTGAGGGCGGGCAGTGGGCAGACCGCGACCCCAGATGTACAGGGCCAATTCTGAAGTTGGCCCTGTATGTCCTGGGTCAGCAGATTGGAAGGGGGATGGTAGGCCTGGGCAGCACCAGTGAGATGAGAGGGTGCATGGGGTTCCCCTTAGCCCGACCCTGGCCATGGAAGGCCAGATGGGTGTTGGGCTGCAGGGAAAGGAACTTGTGGTCAGCGTTTGGGGATCGCGGCTCCTCAATGGAGACGTGGTGCCATGGCAACAGGATGCCATGACACCATGGCTCCATTCAGGAGCTTGACTGACTTAGCTGGGCAGGGGTTTGTAGGCTGATCAGAATCGGGTCTGGCCTGCATGTACAGACCCTAGACCAGATTCTGATTCAATGGGGCACGTCTAGCTTCCGCGGGATCAGAATAGGGTCTACCTCTGTCCATTCCGATTCCAATCGGGCGCACAGGGGCCTAGACACACATATTAGAATGTGCCTCCACGTGTATCCCGGCACATTTTATCAAAGGCGCATTTTATCAAAGACACATGTAGATGGCAATTCTGTCCTTGTTCTGCCCAAATTATGTCCCCAGAAACTCCTCCATGCACATCACGTAAAAGTAGACACCCACTTTCTGTGTGTGTACATTTTTGCACAAATATGCAGGGAAAGCTTTATAAAATTATCCCTATAAAGTCCATTTGGAGTCTCAGTAACAGAGTCCGTCTCTGCAGAAGTGAGTTTAGAGGAGTGTGTGGTGTTGCTGCAATACCCTCTTCAGAAAGACTGGCATGATATTTTCCTAATTCCATAATAGCAAGAGCCCTCTAGCCATGCTGAAGCCATTTTGGTTAGGCTTTATACACTCAGGGTCTCTTTCCAGCCTTGCTTGTGGACCTTGTAATTAACCTTGGAGAAGCAGGACCCCAATCTGGTCAACAGTCTGTCTTTGGCATGCTATCTTGTGCGGACAGTGGAATGCATGATGTGCACCGTCAGTCCTCCAACTCTCTCCGCTTTCCTCTATGTGTTTGTTACTGGACTCTTGTTTCCTGCATCACTGCTCAGTGCACGAGCTCTTTTTCATGCATTTTGCCCTCTCTCTTGTCCTACATGCAGGAACTGTGGTCATTTGTAACTTTAAAGCAACTGTCTTGCCAATTTTCCCTGGCCTACGGTAATTTCAAAGTTCCAATATTTTATTATGGTCAAATTATTCATAATAACCACTTTTTCATTCTATGTTTAGTTGGGACATGAAGGAGCAACAGCTTTCTTCTCTAGCTCCTTTACCAATTGTTCCTTAGTACAGAGATTTTCCATAGAAGGGGACAGCTGAGCAAAATGTATTGACTTTGGCACGTCATTTCTCATATCTTTCAACAGGTATCAAGGGTCCTACCAAAGAAATATACCTGGGAACACTGTGTCACCAAAGCAGTCACTCCCCCAATAATTTCTATGTCTGTCCATGCAAAGGGTCCTACCACAGAAATATACCTGGGAACATTGTGTCACCAAAGCAGTCACTCCCCCAATAATTTCTATGTCTGTCCATGCGAATAGCCTGATCCAGGACCAGGAACCAGTTCCGTGTACAAGATGCCTAATGATTGACCCCCTCAGGAAACATGGTAGAACTGCATGATGAGTTGCGACAGGGCTGGGTCAAGGCTATGAGGTGCCCTAGGTGAACTTTCATTCTTGCCGCCCCCCTGCTCCCACCCCTCTCTGGGACCTGCGGTGATGGGAACGATATTAAAACAACAGCATAGCACTTATTTATTCTTGACTTGCTGTTAGACAAGCAGTCATTTTTCTCAGAGCCAAACTAGATGAGAGTATGGATTCCAGTGATACCTTACAGGTCAGTGCCCGAGGTGGTAATGAAGTGCAGCTGAGGAGTATAGACTGTTTTTAATCTTATTTTTTATACGTTTTTTATAGTCACAGTTCATCTTATGGTTTCTTAATTTTTAAAGATGATTTCAATTTATTCTTGATTGTTTCAGTTTTATAATGATGTATTTATTATCATTTTTATATTTGTTTTTATATGTCTGTAGTTAAGCCATCTTTAGCCCCTGATAAAGGCAGAACGAAGCACGGCCTGTGTCGGGCCAGTGGCTTAAGCTTTTTTAATAAAAGATAAAAGATATCCTTTCCTCGCTATCCACGTTATTTGGACTGGATCTAATGGCAGGTTCTGGAATCTCAGAAACAAAAAAGGGCAGATCTGGCATAGAGATGCAGAGTTTCAGAAGTGGAGAAGATAAATCAAGGGCAAATATTGATCAGGAAGAAAAGCAACATTTCAGAAATTCAGCAGTACTATCACTGAGGTGGGTCTCCTGTCACCGTTTCTGTGGAAATTATTTAGCAGGGATATGAGAACTGTCTGTGTTCTGTAATAGTGGATGAATCAGGATTTGCACAGATAAAGTCTGTTTCCCTCTTCTAGCCAGTTATTTATTTATTTATCATGTTTTTTTAATACTGCTTTATCATTCAGTACATTAAACAGGGATGTTGATAACTTGGATTTTTTTGAGGAAAAGGAGGGTTAAGTAACTTGCCCAAAGCATGCTAGTGGGAATTGAACCCTAGTCTTTTGGCTCCCAAGGTAGTGCGCTAACCATTAGGCGACTCCACTCCAATTGTTGGGGCTGAATGCAGACTCTGTTCTTCCAGTTTTCCTAGACTTCGCATGCTAGATACTGGCTAGTAATTATCTGGCTTGTGCTCTTTTTAGTCCTTTTTAGTGCTGTTTTGGCACCTGCCTGCCAGAAAGAGAAGCAGACACAAGATTTGTGGCCCCTTCTTTTTAAAAATTTTTTTTTAGTTATAGAAATTTTCTAAAAGAACAGCAACAAAGGCTACTGCCATTTGTTCCAGCATTCAGGTACGGATCATTTCTTGTGTGGGTGCTATGGATAAATAAAGGGGTGCGAGTGTCTGTGTTACCATTACCTGTGTGGCCAGCTTTCTGGGGCTAATATCCCCTTTTCTCAGGTCGACACTGAATGAAATAGGCAAGAAAGTGCTCAAGTTTACAAGTGGATTACAACTTGCATTACAAAGGATCTGCTGGTTCTCAAAGCTGTAAATATGTGCACATATCGGGTAATTTTATAAAGCTTTTTCTGCTTGTAAAATATGGTTTACATACAGAAAACGACTCTTAGGAAACTGTGTTGGGGTATATTTACATAAAAAGTAGGAACACTGAAAGATTGTGCGAAGGGTGTAGTTTAGGAAGAGCAAGGGCAGAACTCCAATCTACACAAGTAGTTTCGAAAATGTGCATGAAAACGCATACATTCCCTATTCACATTTATGCCTTCTTCATAAATTTTGTGCAAGTGAATTTGTGAAGAAATTGGGATAATCTGAAGTCTTTTGTTTATATGGTTATTTTACGTAGGCAATCTGTAATGCAATTACCCCCATAGAGCGCACACACACACACACACACACACACACACACTTATACTTTCTTTAGAAAAGGTGTAAATTTGTATGAGAGAATTTATACACTACAGCGTGTCCTTGTAGGAGCCTGTATTATAAAAGCATGGCAATGCCTAGGTTGCCTTTATAAACTAGACATAAAATAGGCATGTTTTGGAAATATTTTTAGGCATCCTGCTATATAATTAGTTCCATGTCGGACACATAATAACATGATGGTATGGTAACATGGTAACTACTCATCCCGGAACACAACGTACGCAGGTTTCACAAATTGGACAAAGAAGTTTTTCTTGTAAACATACTACCAAAACTTCAAGACACCCCTAGAGACATTAATTAATTAATTAATTAAATGTATTTTCTATACCGTGCTTTTTAGAATCAGTGCGGTTTACATGAAACAATAACTTATACAGTGTAACAGAGCCTGCACTGTATTTACAAAGAACAGGAAATGCAACTTGGGCATAACTAGGGTAACTGTATACAGGTTGAGCAATCAAGTCACAGTATACATTAACTCAATAATAGAGAACTGGAATAAAACCATCGCAGATGTTGCAACAAAACCATCTACATCCAATCAGTCCACAAAGCTAAGAACAGCAACCTGGTACACACCGGTACTGAAGGACATGAAGTGCAACCTACGGATCACAGAGAGAAAATGGAGAAGCACCAGATCAAGCGACAGCCTAAAAACCTATAAGCACAAACTACAGGCTTACCAAACGGCGACATCCGAAGCAAAGAAAGACTACTACACAAAGCTAATCCAAAGCTCTCTCAATCACCTAGTGGAGCTCTTCGACATAGGAAATCACTAAGTAAAGATACAACACACCAAACCTAAAAAACCAACCTCACTCCACAAATGATGGCGTATTACGTCCTGACCCTGACTTCAGCCCATGCTAATGGCACCAACTCACTCATAAATACAAAAGAACAGCAAGAAACCACTTACCTGAACACATGCAGCTCATTCAATAATATCACACTTGACCACCTTCAGAAAATCATCATAAGCGTCAACATAACCTCCTCATTGCTTGACCCTTGTCCAGCCAGCTGGATCAAGCTAGCAAGACAAGAGCTCATTCCAACAATACTGAAGATCATCCATCTATCACTGCAACAAGGATATATTATCCCCGAACTCAAAACTGCCTCCATTCACCCTATAAGCAAAGGGACTTGGAACGACATCAACCAACCATGCTCTTATAGGCCCATAGCCAGCCTTACCATTATGGCCAAAGTATTAGAAAACATCATCTACTTACAACTACTTACAAGCAATGAGATTGGATGGTATGCACCCTAGAATACTGAGGGAACTTGGGGACGTTCTAGTAGCTCTACTGATTGACCTTTTCAATGCCTCGTTGGAGTCGGGAGTGGTGCCAAAGGACTGGAGAGAGGCTCATGTGGTCCCTTTACACAAAAGCTGAAGTAAGGATGTGGTTGAAAACTACAGACTGGTTAGTTTAACTTTGGTGGTGAGTAAATTATTGGAAACGCTGTTGAAAGAGAAAATAGTGAGGTTTCTGGAGTCCAGCGGATTACAGGATCCAAGGCAGCATGGATTCACCAGAAGCAGGTCTTGTCAGACAAATCTGATTGATTTCTTTGACTGGGTGACCAGGGAGTTGGACCGAGGGAGAGCCCTAGATGTGGTTTACTTAGAATTCAGTAAAGCCTTTGACACTGTTCCTCACAGGCGACTTATAAACAAATTGAGCACCCTAGGGATGGACCCTGCTTGGGTTTGAAATTGGTTGAGTGGGAGGCGACAAAGGGTACAGGTAAATGGAGCTCACTCTGAGGAGAAGGAATTTACCAGTGGTGTGCCCCTGGGATATGTCCTTGGTCTGATTCTTTTTAACATCTTTGTTAGTGATATAGCGGAAGGGCTGTCGGGTAAGGTTTGCCTCTTTTCGGACGATACCAAAATCTGCAATAAACACTCAGGTAGGTGTAGATAACATGAAGAGGGATCTAGCTAAGCTTGAAGAATGATCTAGAATTTGGCAGCTGGGATTTAATGTTAAAAAATGCAAGATCATGCATTTGGGCTTCAGGAATCTAAGGGTGCAATATAGTATAGGGGGTGAAGAACTTTTGTCCACTAAAAAAGAGCGGGTCCTCGGTGTGGTTGTGTCTGATGATCTTAAACTAGCTAAACAGGTAGAAAAGGCAACTGCAAAAGCTAGAAGGATGCTTGGGTGCATAGGGAGAGGAATGGCTAGCAGAGAAAAGGAAGCAATACTGTCTCTGTATAAGTTTTTGTTGCGACCTCATTTGGAGTATTGTGTGCAGTTCTGGAGACTGCACCTTCAAAAGGATATAAAGAGGATGGAGTCGGTACAGAGGGTGGCTGCTAAAATGGTTAGTGGTCTTCATTATAAAGCATATGAGGACAGACTTAAGGATCTTAATAAGTACATCTTAGAGGAAAGGCGGATTAGAGGTGATATGATTGAGACATTTAAATACCTCCATGGCATGAATGCACAGGGGGAGAACCTCTTTCGATTGAAAGCAAGTTCTGCTACGAGGGAATATGGGATAAGTGTGAAATGGGATAGATTCAGGAGTGATATTTGTAAATATTTCCTTATGGAAAGAGTGGTGGATCCGTGGAATAGTCTTCCAGTGGAGGTGGTAGAGATGAAGACAGTATGTGAATTCAAAAAAGCATGGGAAAACCCAGAGGATCTCTAAAGGAAAAAAGGGGACTGTTGCAGTTGTTGATATGGAAGGACAGACTAGATAGGCCATGTGGTCTTTTACAGTCATCATTTTTCTATGTTTCTAACTCCTGGATCACATAGAAGCACATCCTCCACTCGACTACCAACAATATGGATTCAGACCACACCATGGAGGAGTGGAATCCCTAATGACCGCACCACTAGACAATCTAATCATGAGCACCGATAAACCCAAAACTAGCTTCATACTCATCTTTATAGACATAAAAGCAGCATTTGACTCCATACCACACAACCTAATCATCCAGTTATTGCAAACTCTCAGAATATCAGACACACCTCTCACCTGGCTCAAGTCCTACCTAACAGATCAACAGCTACAAGTAATATCAGGCCTTACAAAATCCACCCCATTCACCCAATCCCAAAGAGTCTCACAAGGCTCCACCCTCTCTTCATTGATATTCAATATATTTCTCCAACCAATCTGCACTGTCATAATGGTGTTCAGCATCCTATACCACATCTATGCTGACGATGTAACGAACTATGCACCTATCAACACATCAAACCCGTGTATCACGCCAACAACAAACTGCTCCTCCTTGGTCAGCGAATGGCTCAAAAGACACAATATGACCATAAACATTAGGAAGACAGAGACCATGTTCATCACCAGAAACAATAGCTTTAAACCACCTAGCTCCATAACTATCGATGGGACCCAAATCCAAGTGAAACAGGATATATGATACCTTGGAGTTACACTGAATCAACACCTCACCTTCACAGGACATATGTGGAACATTACAAGGAGCATTTATTTCAAACTCAAAACAATCAAGCACCTCAAACCTCTTCTTACCAACCATGACTTTTGCTCAGTTCTCCAAGCAACCATCTTTCCGCTTTTTGGCTATTGTAATATCTTTCAAGGCCTATCAAAAGCAGCTTTCCACCCACTCCAACTCACACTCGACATAGCAGCATAAACCTCTTCAGCTCACAAAAAACAGAACACATAACACCCCTATTCAAACAACTTCACTGGCTAGCAATAATAGAACACATAAAATACAAATTCATTCTCACAACCTTCAAGATTCTCAACAACTCATCCTCGCCACACCTGCAAGCCATACTTCAGGTCACACCTGACGACATTAGTCAACGAACTGGTTCACGTTATATGCAATACATTCAACCGCTATTTACGAAAAAGAGCTCTACCACCTCAGAGAGCCTTCTCACTTTATGCTCCATACTTATGGAACTCTATTTCTGATAAACTGCAGGCCACAAAGCACACATTAACTTTCAGAAAAGTCTTAAAGACTCACGTATTCAAAGACTGTTTCTCGGACAACATAACCTTAGTAGCTACCAATCAACTACTCAATCGCCCTGTCCCCCATCCTCCCAAGTTCCCCCCCCCTCCCTTGTCCACCAGATGACATTAATGATACCCTACAAACCTAAGCTAATGTTGATTATTACCTCCAAGTTTATTGTTCAATGTAAAATATTTTGTTGTAATGTAAACCACTTTGACCGTAGGATAAAGCGGTATAGAAAAACTGTTAAATAAATGATAATCCATCCACCTTAATTGTGAGAACTGGAATTCAAATGAGCCTTCAAATATTTTTTTGTGCACGAAATGCATTGCATGCAATTAACAATACAATTACAAGGATAGGTTTATTTGATGTATTTACTTATTTATTTATATCCCACCCATATCATTGCATCTAGGCAGGCAACTGTAAACATATAAAAAACAATAAAATACAGACAACAAGATATTCACATTATAAATACAAATTGACTAAATTATGACTCTTCTAGCTTTAGTAAATTATTTTAAGGACATGGGGATATTTGTCAAAATACTAATATTAATATTAATTAGAATTCACACATACATAATTATAATAATAAAATATAAATAATTATAAAATACATAATAGTCATAAAAAACCATCATAATTATTATCAAAACAATTAAAATATATTTGCCACCAACTTACACTATGGCCAGTTTGTCAAAGTTATCAAGTGGCACAAGGCATCACAGAACCCATTCCGCTGGTGCAAAGCAATGTGGTCTTTTCAGAACAATTCTATGAAGCAGTGTTTCTCAAGTTGGTCCTAGTGTATGCCACAGCCAGTCTGGATTTTAGGATACTCACCATGATAATGGATGAAACAGGCTTGCATATTCCTTGTGGGAATCCTGAAGCCCAGACTGGCTGGGGATACAGCAGGACCGGCTGAAGAAGCACTGTTAGAAAGCGTTTTATGTGTGTAAAGCATGTTTTATATGTGCAGTCATATACACGTCTATAAGCACATGTGCCAACAACATGGCGCATAAGCGTAACCCTCATGGCACGTAAGTTTATCTTATAGGTACTCATTGCAGATGTCCTAAAAACCGGAGTGCTCAGGAGTCCCTCGGGATAGGTTTGCCAATGACCGCACTAGTGTTAGCCATTGTTTTCACCTTTATTGCCAATATATTATAGAACATCTATTATAAGGGCAATTTTCATACTGCCCATATAGCTGTAAAGTCCATGGACCTTCACCCATAGAATATCACCAGGTTTCAGAGTACAAGGACGTGCACACTTCACACTTTGAAAATTTCTTAAGGGCAAATTACCACAGACACAAGCACATCTGCAGCTCCTCCTCTATCCATATCAATGCATGTAGCTGTGAAAATACCGCAGTTCATACATGATTGAGTCCCTGCTATATCTCTTCTGCCCTCCACCGGGTAAAAGTGACTTCATTCTGGAACATCGCAAAGATACATTGGCCAATTTTAGAAGAAAAATCTTCCATGGATAAAATACCGCTGTATCCATGGAAATGGCTTTGGAAACTGCCCTCAATTTCTTTATTAAATACAGCTCAGAAGAGCTTCTTCAGGTCTTCATCACAAAATGTGGCGTGAGCTAACTCTTCAGACAGCTGCAGACAGATCTTCAAATTTTTCCAGATTTCAGGCTCCAGAGCTATCAATCAAAGCCAAGTGCAAACTGGTATTTCTTTTCATCAGTTTTAAGATAAGTGACCTGAAAATAAAATAAAAATTTGACATATGAAGCTTTTAATTTCCCCTTAGAAATGTTCAAGAAGCCTGAAAAACCCAATACTACTAGTTTAAAATCCCCGCGACATCCCTTGAGAGACTCAGTGAAAACGTCTCTAATTATTTCCATGCTTCCTTGACAAGGGCTATTAATGGAACTGGTGGATGCAATTCTGGAGCTACTGCACAAAGTTCATGGACTTGATATTCTGGTTACTATAAGGAAAGCAAAATTAGAAGACTAAAGGGGTAATTTTAAATGGATTAGATGTGAAATGGACGTCTGAAAACGTGAACATGCAAATAACAGAGACATCTCTGGAGTGATTGTAGAAATGGGGTTTTTAGACGTCTCCACTGCAGGGACATCTAAATAGGCAGGGAGTGTGATGGGGGCATATCCGGTGTGGAGCTATGGACAAAGACATCTCCAATCAATCTTAGAACCCTCAGGGAGGTCTGAACCCGTGTCCAAACTTAGACCAGCTCTAGGTACGAATAGGCCTTGGGAAAGTGCTTGTTTTGGCATGTGTCGAAGTTGCCACTGCACTATCCTCAGTACTCTTCACAATGGCAATTGTATATTGTGTGTATTTCAGAAACATTTTTTGGGTTTCCAACATCGCTGCATGTCTTGTAGATGGCTCTGGTATTAAATAATATACCAGGGACGCTGATTTTAGGGACGTTTGGGCTTGGACATCCCAGGTTGCACCTGGACATCCTTTGTAAAATGTGCCTTCATGGCCTCAGTATTTTTAACCTCTTTTAGCCTTTTTTCACCTTTAGCTAAATTCACCTTATTCTTTTTCTCTTACCCTATATTCTCAGTTATGTTAGAGCAATGCTAGACTTTTTAGAAATAGAATTACCTTCCCCTGGATTTCATAATTCCTTTTGCTGAATCCAAACCAGTATGGGAAATCAAAGAGCGCATCGCTGTGGTACTTTAGAGTAAAGGAGGTGTTTTTCCAAAGAGGAGTGATCCTATGTGGGCCATAAGATAGAGCAAAATTTGTTTGATGTGTCCATTTCTGCAGAGCTTCTTTCAGGTCCAGCTACGAGAATAGAAAGGAATATATGTGAGATTTAGGTACACAACTCAAAGAGGTTTCAGGAATGAACTATGGAAGCTAAAAGCAGGACCTTTACCCAATACTTAAATTTAGTCTTTTGGGGAAAATGTTGAAAAGTGCTTCTTGCTTGAACACTTTTTTCTCTGTGGATTTAACTCCTGTAAAAGCTACAGGAAATGAAAGCCAGGAATTAAACACACCCTATTTTGTTAGGGAACGTAGCTGAGCTAGCACTCCGCCTATATAGACGGCTCTCGGGCAATAATAAAATGACTCAAGAAGAGCAATGCTAAGACCTCATCCTGTCAGATTATATTATGAATAAATTATCATTTCTGTGACTGCATGCTACTGATGTGCTGAGATTTGAAAATACCATGATTTTTCTGATTTGTCACATTTTTCCATTGACCGTTATGCAACTATACATCTGTGCAGCACGATCCTTGAAAAGATGTAACTAATCTATAAAATCACAAAATCACAAGTTTACACATTTGTGCATCTTTAATATAAAAAAAGTTCCATCATGAACTCTCACCTCTACTGTGTAGCTCTCTCCAGCCACGGTAGAAATAGCTTGATCTAGCTTCTCCTCTAATTGTCTGCGAATCAATGGGCTTCTTCCATTTATGAAGAGAAAGAACTGCCTAATCACTTCAGGGGAAAAGGATAATTATTAATATACTTGCTTCTTGAAATATTTTACTTTCTTTTGCCATTCTATTATAAAGCCATAACATGCACAGCAAAATGACAGCATAGTTTCTGCAAAAGTATTTCTGGCTACTATACTAAAAATGTGCAATTTCTCAACAGCATGTTCCTTTCCCTGGGATACACTAAGGAGTATTTTTACTAAAGTGCTTTAGCTGTTATTGTGAGGGTGATAAGGGAAAATCATGACGCAGGAACGTCTAATGCATGCCAAATATATATAGCGCAGTTCTTTTTCTGTATTTTTTGCATACTGTGCATTAGGGACATGAGTGGGGTGGGGGGTGGACAGAGAATGGGCGTGTCTATACCGTGTGGTTACTACAGGCATTGACAGCCTGCGATAGCCGAACATTTTGCAGATATCGCGGGTGCAGATTATACCACCTCAATGAGTAGCGTTAGCTGCATTAGTGATGCTGCTGCGTGCAAATCCCTGCGTTTACACCATGGTATCTGCTGGGGGAATGCTGGGCACCCTCCAACAGATAATGTGCGACTTCTGCAGCTAGTGCTGCGATATTTGCACTAATGACTTAATAAACACCTAAGACACATTCTTTACCATCTAATGAAATGCTCTTTCTTGGATACACATTCACAAAGCTGAGTGCGAAAATGTTAGTGCCTGAGAAAGAATAGCATCTGGCTTGAAAAAGTCCTGCTGTAGCAAGTGATTTTGCTATAATATAAATATAGTCATTATAGACATCATTTTGTGGTGCATCAAAAAGAGCATCCTTTTGTCTATGCAAATACTTTAACATAGACACCCTGTAGTTCAACTATTTATTTAGGCATACTGTGACAGTTTATAGCACTCTGAACTCACCGAAAGTAAAAGCGACCATTACAAATTATTGTCCTTTGGAAATTTGGAGTTAGAGTCGAGTGAGAATGCACAGCGTCCATTGCAAGCCCAGCTACACCCCAACAGGGGAGCCCTTGAAGCCACCTCCCTTCATATTTTCAAATCACATTGACACACACATCCTGTCCCCCGTCCCACAACCCATCTCCACAATCACTAGCACCATCCACACATATTCCTATACTTCTGCCATTATACATACAGTACTTCTACACTCCTATACTTAGGCCTTCACATATGGCGATACTAACTCTATGTTGGAAAGCATTCCCAAAGTCATGCCTCTTCATGCTTTCTCTACTTGTTTAAACATTTTATAAAGAGAATTTTTGTTTCTAAAATAGCAGGAAAAAGAATAGAGATAACAAAAATATATTGAGATCAGGAACATGTCTTTATAATAGACTGTATGTGTTCTATTAGCATTTGTAATACCAATTTTGATTGCAATCTAAACATATTAGATTAAACTTAGATTTGGGGTGAAGTCTAGGTCAAAATAGTGCAAGAAACCAGCGGATGGCTTCAACAGTTTCCAAATAGTGCATCTTATGTTTTGCCCAATGATCTAATTTCCTGCAACTACAGGAAGAGAAAAAAATCTAAGATAAATATAGAGCAATGAGACCCTTCTGCAAACAGGGCAGAGTACTATGAACTACTGGCCAGATATTCCTCAGCCCCTTTTACACAGCTTTTGATTCTCTTTATACCTCCTGCTGCGATATATCATGTATTCTTTCAGAAGAATGAAAGCTCCATTTACCTTTAGCTGCTTTCTCTGGTTGTTTTCCTTTGTACAGCAAATTACTCTCACAGGCAGACACGGTCAGGATAATGATTTTGGAAGTCATTTTTTTTCTCAACTTAGTGTAGTCCCTCAAGTTTTTGATATTAGCAGTCCTGGAATGGAAGGAAGAAAAACCATTAAAAGCTATAGCTTTCAGAAGCTCATTTGCAAACAAGAGAAAGATTAAAGCCGGGGCTCAGTGGTAACATTGAAACTCACTTGCCAGGTGCGTTTTGAAAAACCACTCTTCTCCCTCCAGCTGTCACAAAATCATTGAGAAATATGCAGCAGTTGTCAGGCTTGTTCTTCACCAGACTATGCCCAATTCTGTGTTCCACTGTGAAGCCAGTTGGAGGGTTGTTCAGAAAGTCTTCTATTGCTATCAACCCTAACATGAAGCTGGACCTAGAGACTGAAGTCGGCATCTTGGGCGATGGAAACTCCAGACAAAGCCTTTACAGAGCGCTTGGAGAGAAGCAGGGACACGAGGTTCTTTATATATTCATCCACTTCCTGGTATGTATGAATGGCACCACCTATCTGTTTCCTCTTGCTGAAAAGTAGTAGGGTGGCTTCTACACAAAATGGTTTTGAAATTGTGCCAAAATAATCTTGATTTCCTCCACACCCTGATGCTTTTATACTTTTTGTAACATTTTCGTATTTTTTTCCTTTAGTGCAACCAATTTCCTTATTCAAATGTGATTATATTGTGTTTTTGTGTGCATGAGTGTACATCATCTTTTCAACATTTTTCTTTCCCAGCACATCAATCAATTAACATATTTTAAAAATTTCACACTCAAAATTTGTATTTCTGTGGGCACTTTGGAGGGGGATAAGTTATTCTGCTATGATTAATTTTCTGTGCTAGCTTACTGGGGTCCTAATGCAGTAAATGTTGCATTATATCCAAACACTGAGGCAAAAATTGCCAAACCCAGGAGCCAAACCCCTCACCCGGCTCAGGAAATATTCACACAAAAGAAAGCGAGGAGAGCAACAGTTCTTTCATTATTTTTTGTTGGACCACATAATACCCTGTACCGGGATCATGAAAACCAGACTCCCAGACTTTGGTAAGTAATAGTCCGTTTTAATCAAACCAGCAGTGAGAAATACAAAATAAACTTAACTGCCACGGCCAGATCATCAAGTTGGGAGACATGACACAGTCCTGCGTTTCGGGCTCACACTTCAATCCGCCCTGCTTCAGGTCATTTGTGTACTGACGGCTGTTTGATTGGTGATGACAGTCAGGAAGGACGAAACTTTTAAAAAGCAGAGGGTAGACTCCCTCACTCTCATCCACTACTCCCACTCCAGAAAAACGTCCTGCTGGCCCAATGGACCCTGGACCCCACAATCTCTCTAAACTACCGATCCCCTCTTCCCTGATCCTTGATCCCATGACATTCCTGATCCCTCTTCCTGATCCCTTCAACACTCCTGACACCCTCTTCCTCCAGACTTTCAGGAACCCAAGGGTTATTTGGTCTAGGGCACCACTGGCACAAGGATCCCCTTATGGGCACCCCTCGCATGGGCACACTGGGACAGAGAGCCTCTAATGCAGTTTACTCACCGAGATTATTTATACTTACTGTTCAGGAAGGCTTCCAGCAGAATCTTTCTTCCTCACCACCATCTTGGAAAACGGAAGAACCCAGCACTATGCTGTGTATCCCGACGCACTGTTTGGGGTAAGCAATCACCATTTACCAAGATGGCAGCATGGAGGCAGAGTAGGTGAGCTCTACTCCTGCTTTTTGGGGTTTGGAGGAGGGAGAAGAGAGATACAAAGGGAGCACTTGGGCTATCAGGGAAACCTTCAGGTTGGGGGTGAGGATGGAGGTCCAGGGCCAATTGGGCCACCAGGGAAATATTTGTCATGGGGGAGTAGAAGGTCTAGGGGTCACGTGTCCACCAGGAGTTTTGTGGGATCAGAGGGACAAGAGTTGAGAGCTTCACTTCTGCTTTACAATTGAAGGTGGGTGTTGGGGATTCTGGGAGTCCCTTGGTCCCCCAGAGTATTTTTGTGGTGTTGAAGAGAGGGGATGGGAGCTAGAAAGGGGCCCCTTGGGCTATGAGGGAGATCTTCAAGGTGGGGGTGGGGATGGAGGTGCAGGGGATATCTTTGGCCATGAGAATTTTTGTGGGCTCAGAGGGAGGAGTGTTGAGAGGTCTGGAGGCCCATTTGGACCACCAGGGATATTGGATCATCTGAAATTCACCTCAGATGACTACTCTGCTCCTTTGCTGCTCCTTTTCTCCAGCCCTGATCTCACATAATGATTCACTATTAAAGAAAAAGTGAAAATCTGCACGAAGTTCAGCACAGATTTTTCCATCCGGAGCAATTCCTTTGTTGGTCTGCAATATGCCTGCCCAGAGTACTATCCTTTAGTGCAATAGTTTTACTTGAGATTTTGCCATGCTAAAAGGCTTTCTGCATCAGGAGTAAGAGTAGCACTGACAAATCTCAAGTAAACAACTGCTTCATCACTTTCTCCCCATGTTCCCCTGTCCCCCTCTGCCACACATCTTCCATCAGCCCCCTTCCCGCACTTTCAACCTATGCATACTCTTCTGCAGACCCATAGGTGTAACTTCAGCCATCCAAGGAAATAATCACTACCAGGAGACAGTTCAGAACAATTAAACATCTATACAGCATCCATAGCATTCCCAAATACTATTAGTTAAATACTTCAAACAATGCCTTTGAAGAGCAAGCACCCCTAGACATAAAACAGCTCACAGTACACCCAAATTAATTTATAACCATTCATTCCATATTCCCTTAGGTGAGGTTGAGTGCTCCAAGCTACAGGTTAACACCTTCCCACAGCTCTGTGCCCCTTCTTTTTGCTAGACTCAGTATATCCTCGTTCACAGGGAAAACACAATGATATCCTCAGGAATCAGTTGCAAAACTGGAGGCAGTTTTTTGGTAGTGTACCTGTGTAATGGTTTATGGATTTCCTCCAGGAACTTGTCCAAACCTTTCTAAACCCAGTAACCGAGGTATCCAGCTGCCCAACCCTTGCTTATTACTAGCCAAGCCAACTTCACCCCCCCACCACCACCCACCAGGCTATGACACCTACTCCGTGCCCCCCACCTCCCGCCCCTCCCCCCAATGCCCCGGCACAAACACGCACACACTGGCATATTGGTATAGAACCTTTTTGGTTACAGCTTTATTAACAACATTGCAACACCGGCCCAACATGGCCAACTTCAACATTCTTAATTCCCAAACAGCAAGGTGGTGCATCATCCACCCCCCATTCCCCCTACCGCCCGCCTCGCCGTGTTATTAGCAAAGGCCGGCTCCAGTTGCCTTCCACCGGGCAGAGACCCCAACAGTGATGTCTCTCCCAACCTAAGGAGCACTCCGCTCCCCTGCAAAGCGGCATCAGCCTCCAATGCCCCGCTGGGTTGGCGAGCGCCAGCTTGCTACCCCGCATACCACACACTAACGAATCCGAACCACACCACCCGGATCCGGCCCATGGCGTGGTGGAATCTACACTAGCAGCTTTTACTACATCCTCCGGTAACAAATTCCAGAGTTTGATTACACGTTGAGTGAAAAATATTTTCTTTAATTAGTCTTAAATAGGTTACCCTGTAACTTCATTGCATGTCCCCTAGTCTTTTTATATTCTGTCAACGTAAACAATTGATCTACGTTTACCCATTCCACTCCATTCATTGATTTATAGACCTCTATCATATCTCCCCTCAGCCGTCTCTTTTCCAGGTTGAAGAGCCACAACCTTCTTAGCCTCTCTTCATAGGAGTATCCTTCCATCCCCTTTACCATTTTGGTGGCTCTTCTCTGCACCTTTTCTAATAACGCTATATCCTTTTTAAGGTATGGTGACCAGAATTGCACACAATATTCAAGGTGCGGTCATACCATGGAACGATACAGAGGCATTATAATATCCTTTGTTTTATTTTCCATTCCTTTCCTTATGATACCTAGCATTTTATTTGCTCTTTTTGCTGCTGCTGCGCACTGGGTGGAGGGTTTCAACATGTTATCCAGAATGGGAACCACGACCCAGGAAAAAGATTTAGGAGTCAATGTGGAACCTTGCATCGTGTAACCATAGTTTGGGTTGTTCTTTACTAGGTGCATAACTTTGCACTTGTCCACATTAAATTTCATCTGCCATTTGGATGCCCAGTCTTCCAATTTATCAAGTTCCTCTTGCAATTTCCCACAATCCTCTTGGGTTTTAACAACTTTAAATAGTTTTGTGTCATCTGCAAATTTGATAAGCTCACTCGTTATTCCCTTTTCGATATCATTGCTAATATTACCAATTTATTTGTTTGTTCAGTAATTTACAACAATTTATAGTTTGCTGATCTAGAAATTCTTAGCGGATTATAAGGTCACATCAGAAATAAGAAACAAACAAGCACACAGTTAACTGAAAATGTACACAGTAACACATATTTAACAATTGATGTGCAAA